>OZ030026.1:44738920-44993920 GCA_964023405.1 Apodemus agrarius | reverse complement strand
TCCCAGTTTGCAAGTTCCAGGAGATAACCTTGAGGAAGGACAGCAGGTGGCCTTTAATGCTGAAAGTGGTCCCCCTCATGGATGGCTGCTGAGAAAAGAAGGATCTCAGTTTTATAATGAGAAAGAATTTGACTCGGTCCATGGCCATGTGTACTGAGACTCCAAAAAGACCAGAAAGGAACAATAGCTCTGCTGACTTCAGCTCTGTGAAACTGTACAAAGAATCGAATCTAGACTTAGACTTCTTTTTGGTGGATGGATGTGACAAGCCTTTACTATGTATCTCATGCTGGACTTGAACTCATTGTGTGAACTTAGAGAAATCTTCCTGCTTTAGCTTCCCAAGTTTTGAGTTTATGAACATGTGCCCCACCATGCCTAGCTTATATGTGGATTTCTGATATACTCACACTGTGAGATAATAAATGGTGTTTTCAAACGATGCTGCTAAGTCTGTGGCAATATTTATATAGCAATCAAAAGTTGATATATAGCTTAACACCATAGGTGGACACTAGCTGGTGATGGTTGTGATCCAGGCCCAAATCTATATTTAATGTGGAGTCTTTTCACTTCTTCCTTTTCAACCCCTGGAAGCCATGATATACCAGTTCTAATGTTAAGCCTTGAGAAGTCTTAAATACCTGTGATGGTTTGTATATGCTCAGTCCAGGGAGTAGCTCTATTAGAAGATATGGTCCTAGCCGGGCGTGGTGGGGCATGCCTGTAATCCCAGCACTTGGGAGGCAGGGGCAGGCGGATTTCCAAGTTTGAGGCCAGCCTGGTCTACAGAGTGAGTTCCAGGACAGCCAGGACTACACAGAAAAACCCTGTCTCAAAAAAATGGGAAAAAGAAGAAGAAGAAGAAGAAGAAGAAGAAGAAGAAGAAGAAGAAGAAGAAGAAGAAGAAGAAGAAGAAGAAGAAGATATGGCCCTGTTGGAGTTGGTATGTCACTCTGTGGGTGTGGGCAATATGACCTTCATCCTAGCTGCCTGGAAACCAATAGTCTGCTAGCAACCCTCAGATGAAGTTGTAGAACTCTCAGCTCCTTCTGTAGCATGCCTGCCTAGATGCTGCCCCGTTCCTGCTTTGATGATGATGAACTGAACCTCTGAGCCTATAAGCCAGCCCCAATGAAACGCTGTCCTTATAAGATTTGCCTTGGTCCTGGTACCTCTTCACAGCCTAACAGACAACACCGCCACCCCATGAAGTTCCATGTGAGAAACTCTTAAGCATGCCGACAGCAGGATAAAACTACCAATGGAAGAGAGACAAGTCAGGTTAACCGAATTCATCTGTGGGCCAGCCAGATCTTGATCAAAAACCCATGAGTTAATTCAGCCAACACCAGAAGAAACACCCAGCTGAGCCCACCTCAAATTGCCAGCCCATATATTATGCACTTTTAATACTTATTGTTTTGAGCTACTAAATATTTGTGTAGTTTATTAGACAACCAATATAACTTTTTCAGATGTACTAATTCTGAAATAGGTGTGAAATACCCATGTATGTTCATCAATAAGTTTGTAATTTAGATCTGGATCACAGGAGAGCAAATAAATTTTTAGGTAGAGATTTAGAAGTAATTAGCATCTGAAAGCTTTTC
Source organism: Apodemus agrarius (assembly GCA_964023405.1). Taxonomy (NCBI): domain Eukaryota; kingdom Metazoa; phylum Chordata; class Mammalia; order Rodentia; family Muridae; genus Apodemus; species Apodemus agrarius. The sequence continues at coordinate 44,992,307 of OZ030026.1, read as the reverse complement.
ATATCAAGGTGGTACTTGGGAAGTTTTGTTTTCTAAAAAAATATTTTAATTATATGACAATCATAATTCATGAAACTGTTCTCCACTTGATTCTGATATTATTGTTTCTGAGAGGCTGTTATGAAATAATCGGACTGGGCATGACACTTCCGGAGGACCCTGCTATACCACTCCTGGGCATATATACCCAGAGGATTCCCCAGCCTGTAATAAGGATACATGCTCCACTATGTTCATAGCAGCCCTATTTATAATAGCCAAAAGCTGGAAAGAACCCAGATGTCCCTCGACGGAGGAATGGATACAAAAAATGTGGTATATATGCAAAATGGAGTACTATTCAGCCATTAGAAACAATGAATTCATGAAATTTTTAGACAAATGGATGGAGCTGGAGAACATCATCCTAAGTGAGGTAACCCAGTCTCAAAAGAACACTCACGGTATGCACTCACTGATAAGCGGATATTAGCCTAGAAGCTTGAAATACCCAAGACACAATCCACATATCAAATGATGTCCAAGAAGAAGGAAGGAGTGGCCCCTGGTTCTGGAAAGGCTCAGGGCAGCAGTGTAGGGGAATACCAGGACAGGGAAGTGGGGAGGCGTGGATGGGGGAACAGGGGGAGGGAAGAGGCCTTATGGGACTTTTGGGGAGCGGGATCCAGGAAAGGGGAAATCATTTGAAATGTAAATAAAGACTATATCGAATAAAAAAAAAGAAAAAAGAAAAAGAAAACTTAAAAAAAAAAAAACAAAAAACCCTTAACCTCTAGGATTTCCCTGATCCCAGTTCTTTCATATCACACATGTTCTGTCCTATACCAAACTGTACATTTCATTTGTGTCCAAACGAAGATGGATCATCTATATAAACTTCCTCTCACACAAATCTCAAGGGACATTGTGAGAAAATAGGCAGAAAGAATGTAAAATCCAGCAGAGGAGGAGGGAGATGTGAAATATTGTCTTCTGGGCGTAATAGAAAGGAGTTATTACATGAATTTGTAGTAGCTGTGCTCACTTACACAAGCTCAAACTGGACAAAATTCCTGCATGGGTGGGGATTGGTTTCTCAGACCTCCATCCCCCAACCCCAGCTAAGGAGCTATTGGTAGCTGATGGTCGTTGGGAAGAAAAAATATCATGTCATTGGGGTGGAGGTGTGGTACTGCTGCTGGTAGGCTCCCCCTCCAAGTGAATAGGCCCACACCCATACACATAGAGACATCACTGATTGGCCTCAGCTAGTTATTAAATTTAAAGAAAAAAATGAAATTGGGAGGGAGATGTGTTTAGTAGCTCTAGACGGAATGGAAGGAAGGTAGTAGAGGTGACTACAATCAAAGCACACTGTGTACATTATTAAAATTTTCAAAGACTAGAAATAAAGGAAATTTTTACTGGGAATTTTCATTTTAATTCATAAAATTAATTTCTTACTGAGTTCATCTAAGGTGTCATGACGTTTTAATCATTCCTTTCAGAATGAAATGCGTGGGGAAAATATTTAAATCTGACCTTTCACTAGACTATTTTCACACTTATTTTTCTGTAGATTGGTAGACGACCCTATCCAGTGTGTAGATATCATTTCCATGCATGCTATGTGTCACGGGGAAAAACGATAAACCTGTCTGTGTCAAGTAATACAAATTACAAGGTCTTCCCTTAGGTCTTCATGATAACCCTATTGAGATTTCATGATAACCCCTATTGAGATGTCAATTGATTATCAATCTGATGAAAATCTAGAATCACTGACGAGATAAGCCTCTGGGTTCATCTGTGAGGGGTTATCTGGTTTAGATTAATTGAGGTGGAGAGACCCACCCTATATGCAGATGGTGCTATTCTATGCCCTGAGGTCCTGGACTCAAAAAAAAAAAAAAAAAAAAAAAGGATAGATCTGGATGAGCATACAGGTCTACTGCTCTCTGCTTCTTCTCTACAGACATACTTAGCTGGCAGTCTCCAACTCCTGCTGCAGTAGCCTGTCACCATAATGTACTGTACCCTGTGACTGTGAAGCAAACTTAAAATCATTCCTTTCCTTTCAACTTGCTTTTATCAGGCACCTGCCACACCAGTGAGACAAAGAACTCACACCGCTCTGAAACTGGCACTAGAATTACTGGTCCTGCTCTCTGTCTGGAAATGGAGATTCCTACTCCAAGAAGGCGCTCAAGCTCAGCCAAAAGGCAGTGCAGTATTAGATGTTCAACTCAAAGGGGGTTTGAACTACTCACCCCATGCCTCCCCCAGAAGACTTATTCTCTATTCAACCCGCTTTCTTCTCACCAAAAGTCTTACCGATGCCCTGCCACCAACCTCCTTTAAAAAGAATCTGTCCTCAACATAGTTTGCATGAATTATTTGACCCTGTCTAAAATCCTTTGGCTACCATTCCACATGGCTCCAGAAATAGGGCAGAGACAGCCTGCATTATGCTTCAAAATGAGTCACACCAGCCTATCTTGTCATCAGAAATGGCTATGAGTCTTCGTCTGCCCACAAACACTAATTAATGATCATCTAACTGTACTGTCAACTCCGTTTAATTCTGAGTGAGACCAGTTGTTTATTCCTTGGGCCAGCCAATAGCAGTAGAGGAAGGTACTCATGCGTGCCATTGTCCGGGTGGCTCTGGGCCTATAGCAGCCCAGTTTAATGGCCATTCAGAGCTCATTAGTGAGCAAACACATGAGGAGTGACCCGCTCTGGTGCCACACGTTGCAACTAAATAGCTCCGCCAAACAGAATCGTTTCTGTCTCTGCTCACTTGTTGTGAAATTCTTTCAATGTCAACAAGTGGTCCTGTCGGCAGGAGCCCTCCATCTTGCCCAGCAGTTTTATCCGTTGCTCTCCTGAGCCAGACTTATGTCCTCCTCCTTTGTCCAGACCCACAAAGGAGCCTGAGCAATCACAAAGCCTTCACAGCTATTCATCATCAGCTCACTGGACCTAGGGGCAAGCCTGCCCACCAAAGTCTGGGGTTGGACTGTGAGTATGGCCTGGTATATGTGACAGTAAGACACCACCCCTGTGGCCCCTGCCTTGAGGATCTGGATAGCCAAGCTGTATGAAGCTTGAGACCCTCATTCAAGACACAACCAAAATTATAGGAAATATACAAAATCAGGCTATGAATGCACTTTTGGAGGTTGGCTTTGTTTTTAGTCCAGTGCACGCTGCAAAGAAGGTGATGGGGGATTACTATCGAGGGCAGTCATTGTCCCATCTGCACGCATGAAGAGTGGAAGGCTGTTTGGCACATTTCATTGGGGAGGGGGACTTTAAAATGCATAATTGAATTGTTCAAATCAAATTTAGGGGCCCCTGTCACAAGTCATTACCTGTCTTTCTTCTATCTTCCCCTTGCTCTTCAAATGAATGCCTCATACACTGGCCTCCATTAGCTTAATTTGGTTGAGACATTTTCCAGCCCATATTATGAAAATGAGAGAGAAAATGTTGACCAGGGGACCATCTGTAGAGTGCTTTTGTTTAGAAAGAGTATACATGAATTTGCATCTCCTTGTTGCTTGAAAATACTTTGTAGATAATTTTAGATACTTGTAGAAAGTAACTCAATACATTTCTCAGATTACTGCCTTTGATTTAATAATTCAGACTGGTCTTTCTATTCTAGGATAAAATTAACAGTTTCTCTCTCTCTCTCTCTCTCTCTCTCTCTCTCTCTCTCTCTCTCTCTCTGTCTTCTCTCATCTGATATGGGGTTTCTTTGTGTAGCTCTAGCTCTCCTAGAACTCACTCTGTAGACTAGTCTAGCCTCGAACTAAGAGATTCACCTGCCTCTCTCTCTTCCCAGTGCTGGGATTAAGGTGTGCACCACCATACTCTGCTAAAATTAAAATTAAAAGATTCTTAACTTCATACTCTTAACACAAAATCTATGTAAAAATGGTAAGGATTCTTATTTGTTGAGCAATGTTTCCCTTAGTAAAGGCTACTATGTATGGTGTGTAATGGTATGTTCTCCCTCATATTTGCAGGAGCTGGTGTGAAATCAAATCATCTCCCAGCACACCAGCTTATCATACTCAAATTTTAATTCATTAATTACTTCTTTCTTTAAAGTAAGTCATTTTCCAACTTATGGGTAAGTGAATGAAAATAAAACTAAGATAGAAGAAAAGAGAAGAAGAAGGAGAAGAAGATCAATGCATTAAATGCTCATACATAATTCAATTTAGAATAGCTTTTAAAAATAAATTTTAGAAGCCGGGTGGTGGTGGCGCACGCCTTTAATCCCAGCACTTGGGAGGCAGAGGCAGGTGGATTTCTGAGTTTGAGGCTAGCCTGGTCTACAGAGTGAGTTCCAGGACAGCCAGGGCTACACAGAGAAACCCTGTCCTCGAAAAACCAAAAAAAAAAAAAAAAAAAAAAAAAAACAAACCAAAAAAAAACCAAACCAAAACAAAACAAAAAAAAACATTTTAGTAACTGTACTAATCGTTAAGAAAATGAAAGAAAATGAACTAAAAGATCTAAGAAGGAGAAAAATGGTCAAAGGTAGAAATTTGAGAAAAGGCTTAGGGTCAGAAACATTGGTCAGTGTTTGGAAGCTCATACTGTTCTTACAGAGGACACATTAGTTCCTGGTACATACACTATGTGGCTCACAGCCACCTGTAATTCGGGCTCCAAGAGGTGCCACATCTCTGCCCTCCTTTTGAGCACTGTACATACCCCAGCACAGACATACATGCATACATATGATTGAAAATGAAAAGAATTATTAAAAAGGAAAGCTGTACATGTGGGGTACAGGATGTAGTGGGGACATCCAGAGACTGTGTTAAGCAGAGAGTTGGAAACTGGCCTGGTGAGCCATCATGAATGTCAGATTAAGTGCTTCTGGACAGAAGGGTAAAGACTGGTTCATGCTATACCAAGGTCATGGATCTGGAGCAGCAAGGCCACTCTGATGTCCCTGTAATAGTCTGTGCAAACAAACCAGTTGTTTCAATGCGTGGTTATCTCTTAATAAATTATTTCTAAAACTTCGATGAAGGCTGGGGAATTATTTCATTGATGCTTTATGGTATTTTGTAAATATAGAGCCGGTAGATTTGGAAGTGGGTGTGGGAAGCTACTCTGTATTACTCCAAGATCAACTAATAAATAAGTCTCCTTGGGAGGAAGAGTTGTGACTTGCTGTAAAAGATGGCTTATTTCACCATTAGGGCGATAGGAATGGTGTCTCTGTAATTTGATGTCTGTTGATGTAGTGGTGACTATTTCCATGCTGTAATATCAAAAGAAGTAGAAATCGAACTTACAGCTAAGTTAGGTCACAAAGTCCCAAGTTCATAATAATACCTCCTCCGGTGTGTGAGGAACTTGAGCTTAGTTCTGTCTCTTGTTTGTGGCCTGCATCTTCAAATCGCATCCAGGGAAGAACATCTTCCCTGGGAAATGAGGGCTATAACCAACCCATTGCTTCTTGCTCTGTCTTACAGTCACTGAGACCTGTGGCTATAAGAGAGATTTCCGGTGTCTGGTAAGGGAAACAGAACGGTTCTCATGGTGCCCCCAGAATACACTAGCAATCAGAAAAAAAGCCGTGCTCAATCAAAACCCACTTGTCTTAGGGGTTCCATTGCTGTGAGGAGACACCATGACCAAAACAAGTTTTAGAAAGGACATTGAACTGGAGCTGGCTTACAGTTTAGAAAGTCAGTCCATTATTATCATGGTGGGAGGCATGGTGACGTATAGGCAGACTTTGATCCTGGAGAAAGAGCTGAGAGTTCTTCATCTGGATCCAAAGGCAACCAGGAGGAGAGTCTCTCTGCAGAAAGTTAAGAGGAGGCTCTCTTTCTCATTGGATGGAACCTGAGCATAGGACCTCAAAGCCTACCCTCCCAGGGACACACTTCCTCCAACAAGGCAAGGCCTCCTAATAGTGCCACTTCCTATGGGCTAAGCATTCAAACACAAGAGTCTATGGAGGCCAAACCTATTCAAATGACCACACCCACACCATCCAAACAACACACACACACACACACACACACACACACACACAACTACTTTCCTTTATCCATTTTCTTCTTTCCAATGCTATGGTGACTTGCTATCATCCCATCTGTCACAAACAACACTGAGGATGTCCAGCCTCAGGACCCTCTGCACCCAAATACGACAGACCAATAGAAGAAATGATTTAAAGGAGGCGTTCCCTCCAGTCTTGTAAGAAAACAACGCTTTACAATCCATGATAAGACTCATCGCAGGAGAATAGTGACCTCAGATGAAGCACATTGCTCTTGCCTGCATCCTTAAAAGCTAAGGCTGGATGAGAACTCAGAGCATCTGTGAAGACGAGGGCTCTCTAGCCTTGGTAACTGACGCAGGAGACAAGAATCTCTCCCTTCATTATAGCGCATGTGCTGCCAACCTCAGAATCTAGCTTCCAGATAAACCAAAGATTCGCATTTCCTTTTCTTAGCGCAGGGATTTTTATAGGTGGGATTTTATATTTCTTCTGTTTCATGCTCCTGTTTGTTCCTTTTCCCAAATCAGAGGCGATAGCTCCCTTGGCATTTGTATAATACTCAATACAAATCAGAAAATAAGGAGAAGGTATAAGAACAATAAATGTGTTTTGTGTTTTGTAACTCTGAGGAACATTTTGTTCTTATGTCCTTTTTTTTTTTTTTTAATTTTTATTTAAGACAGGGAGCAGGGGAAAAAAAAAACTTCAGAGGAGTAAACCTGAGACACTGATTCAAGAGCCAGACAGTTCAATGAACAGGATAATCGGGGTAGTTTTTGACAGGTGCGGCTGCCTGCCTATAGCCGGCATATAATCATTACCATTTTAATAAGGCTCTAATAGGGGGGCTGATCATTCAATGGGGTGTGAGGATCCTAATTCAGCTCCCAATCCCACATGAATGTGCTAGAATTTGCAGGCTTTGTTTTCTTCTTTTGTACCTCTGAATGCCAATAATTACTGGCTATAGATTCAAAAATTCTTAGAACTGGAAGCTAAATTAGCTCTCCTAATACTGCACAAGAATGTCAATACTCATGCAAAAGGAAGCAAGTGGGTTTTTTGTATTCTTTTATTTTTTTTTCACACTTGTAGGCATTGTGAAGACCAGCAGTTGAAGTGGGGCTGGCTTACAGCATGAATAATGACATTACTGTCTCTCTCCGTGAAGAGCCCTCCCTGTTACAGGAACAAAAAAGTTATCCACTGGCCCCGAATGAGATGTCTTCTCAAATCACACTTTGCTTATTTGGGTTCTGTGTTTCTTATGGTGAAAGGATCCACATAGTATTTCATAACTCCTCTTTGAGATATAGATGTTTCCATGGAAGAGAACAAAATCCACTTCAACCTCTTCGAAGCTCATTTCCAAAGAGTGTGTTCACAGTCCAGCTACCTGCCTCACAGGTAGACGTACAGTTGCTGCTATCGTAACACTGGACACCATTGTTTAGACAGCCCAGCATGTGTGATGCTTTCCTCTGTGGTGTATAATACTTTATATTTCATTTACTGCTTCAATACTTCTAGGAAGAGGGTGTAATTTTTTTTAAAGGGCCATTTGGGAGACTTCCTGAACAATCACATACTCATTAAAGTCACACGACCTGTAAGTGCCAGAGCAAGAATTCAGTCTTCCTACATAGCACGATTGAATTCAGCTTGTGCTTCTTATGGGTAGCCATTGTTTTCTTCAGAACTCCCCAGACCCGTACACTTAATTCAGGGGTTAGTGTAGCTTACATCAAACTTCATACAATGTTATAAGTTGTCATAGACATTCACTTCTTCTTTGTCCCCAGACATGTACCTCTTTAGAGCTACAAAACCTAATTGGCACGACGCTCTGGTTGGTACCCAGAATAGGCTTCTAAACGCGTTTTGTTTCCTTCCTTTGTGCACAGGTTTCCCTAACTAAGAAAGTAGCGAAATGGTGAGAAGACAGGCAAAATATTCAGGTATCCTCAGTCATTATAGGTTATCCCCCCAAAACGTAGTGTTTATCTGCTGACAACATGCTAAGCCGTGTGCTTTGGGGTCCATGCCAGAAGATGCTCCTGCTGGTCTCTATCAGTGTGTGAGGGTAGCCAAGCCACAGAAGCTTCTGAGATGCTACCATGAATATGTTCTCCTTAAGTCAAAAGGGCATATATGTCACCTCATGATGTTCTGAGGTTCTGTGCACCTGTCCTTAAAAATACAACCATACTGACTACCGTTGTCAGGTCTTGGATTTGTGCCCATACTTCAGGGCGCTTCGGACTAAGCAATTTATGGTTTTGGAAATAATAATACTGAAATTCAGAGAGCTAGTTTCTTGACTGAAGTCATGCAGTGGGAACAGAGACCCAACTGCAATTTTCATGATGCTAAAGAATTATCTTGGATCAATATCACTGGGAACCTTTAAAACAACACACACACACACACACACACACACACACACACACCACACACACACACACACACACACACACACACACACACGCACGCACACCAACATCCCACCCTATATGAGGCATCATCAGATAAAAAAAAAGATAGGACTTATACTTGAATGAAAGTTTGGCCTCTAATTAACAGCTTGCCAACAGGCAATCTGAACAGAAAGAAGATATATTATTTAAACATTGTTCTGAATGATATTAAATACTTGTTTCCCCCAGAGTATCCATGCCTGACTCTATCACTCAATGCAACACTGCTTTAGGTAGCCTGAAAATTTCTCAGTAAAACAAATATATACATAAAGCATAAAGCATATATATATATATATATATATCCATATATATCCACATATATCAATATATCTACGTATCAATATATCTATATCTCCATATCCATCTCTATCTCTACAGTTTCTCAGTTTGTAAGTTTGTATAAGGATCTCCAGAGCAGCAGAGGAAAGTGTTATATAGTTATATATAGCGCAGGCTCACTCATGAAATTGTTGTCAACATGTCAGCTAAGGCTGTTGCCATTTGACCATTTGTGTGGGGCTGAAAATATGTTTGGAAGTTGTATCTTTTCCATGGCTGTCCAGGCCAGGCTTCAGGATCTCTTCACAAAGTTGTGTTAAGTTTCCACACGATAGGATAGCCATTTCCCTTAGAACCCAGGGACTTAGGGAAATAGGTAGATATTGCTGTTGCGATATCTCTACTAACCTTGCCTTGGATGTCACATGCCATAGCCTCTGAGATAGAGTCGGGTTTCGTAGGTCAGCCCCATTCAGTGTGTCTCAGAAGCAGCAGAAGAAAATCACAGGACCACCTCAGAGCTGTTACCACAGATTCCATGACAGAGGCCCTGAGCTCACAATGTCGGTGGATCTTTGTCGGAAACAGGAAAGGAGGCATTTCCATGCAACTGGGTAAGCCAATGGCTAAGCCTCCATGTAACGAGCAGAGACCTGGGAAAGGCTATCCGAGCTGTCTCTAAGTGGATCCTGTGAGTGCCCCATCCAGAGCAAGAGAAGATGGAGACCCATTTCATGTGTTGCTATCTGGCCCCTCTTCCCTTCATCTTTTTGACAAAAATTGATGGGCCCCTGCGACCTGAAGCTTGCTAAACAGCAATGAAAAGCAGAGCTAGAGTGGACCCTGTGCAATTTGCCTGTCCTCTTCACAGAGGGGTGTTACAAACCGCCACGTTCTCACACAGAAAATTCTGGCACCCTATATGTGGCGTGTCCTCATTTTTAATAGGTGGGGAAATTTTGTTTGTCAAGATCGCTTCCCTTGGCTTGTTCCCCGAGGGCAGAGAACTTTAAAGCCCCATCCAGTGAAGAGAAGGACATGCTGGCCCAGGGCAAGTAGCCAAGTATACAGATGTTAGCACTACACTAGTCACTCTGTCTACGACTGTCGCACTAGAGACTGCAGAGATCCTTGGGTTATAAGATTCCTCTTAGCGCTGAATTTTAATCATGACGTTTTGAATAAAGGTGTTACATTCATGTAAGAGATGGATACAACAGCCATGCCTGACCTGTAAGGTATGGAATATCATGTCACCAACTGGGAAAGATGATCAAAGATAAAATATCATCTGGATACAGTGGTACCACTGTGATCTCAGCCCTGGAAAGACTGAGACAGGTGTGCTATTAGTTGAAGGCCACATTAGGGCTGCGGAGTGAGACCTTGGGTGTTGAGGGAGATGCTGGTAGTGAGGAAAAAGGCCTCCTTGACGGGACTTCTTAAACAGGGCTGTCATAGAATGTGCATCATGATAATTGCTCGGTAAATGTTAAAATAAACCACTGCTGTGCTTGCAAAAACCAAAACAGATAACTGTTTTGTTTTTTATGTTTACTAATTATCAGCCTTAGAGAAGCTTCAGGATCAATCAAGAATTCAAATGTCAAACATTGAACTCCCCCCACCCCTCCACCCCACCCCCACCTAAAACATTAAGATTCCCCAAAGTCACTGTACTCCACTGGGATCTAAGGTAGATTTCTTGTTTTTAATAGAATCATGTAATTCGTGAACAGATACTGTTAGTAAGGTTTTTTTTTTGTTTTTGTTCTAACACAAGAGCCAAAGGCTATCTTTGTTTTTCCATCTGTATACTGGGTTGGATGTGCATTCTAAGGTTGTGTAATGTGTTGCAGTCAAGAACTCGGAAAGCAGGAACAGTCCAGGGATTATCAATGCAATGAGCCAGGAGGGCCTCTTGGTTTGATAACATCCCCCAGTTTTCCACTTGTGTGTTGTACAGAAAGAGACCTTGGTTGCCTGCTTTCTAAGGTTTGGGTTTGTGGATATGACCTTCAATGGCAAGCGTCACCCTCCCTGCTGCTTCCAAATCGGCTGGACACGAGGAAAGCATGATTAACCCCGAGTAAAATGAAAGGCTTAGAAGGAAGGCGGAGAAATCTTAGGTGTCAGACGGCTCCTCTGAAACACGGGTCGGATAAAGGCGTCAGGGTAAGCGAATCAGAAACATATGTATTAAGTTTCCCTTGAGTTATTTGGGTTTCAGACCCGCAGGATTAAGAAGCGGCTGAGTCTTTCTTCGGTTGCACACTGCTCTCCAATCCCCCCCAGCATGTTTTGGGGGAGGTTTAGTCAACCCCCCAAAGCTCTGAAGATTCTCCACCTGACCAGGTTGTACCCCAAACTTCCAAACTTCCAGATGTCTTTTATCGTATGGGAATCTGAGGCTAGAGTCTTATCTAGACTAAAGGAATGGTGAGTCCCTTGGGTCTTAACAAGAACTAGGAATAATTCTCTTGCTTCTTCTTTAAACTGGGGGGGGGGAGGGTAAAACACCCTTTTCTCTACTAAGCTCCCCTCTGACAATATTAACCTCAGAAATTTCTGTTATTGTTTCCACTTTATCATCAGCATCCCGGTTATCTGAAATGGGTATCAGGGAATGTTTTAACGTGCCCCAACTATATTATGAAAGTTTACTATAATAAAGAAATTGCATCTGAAGGAGTTTGAGGTCCCAAAATCCAGCCGTGGACAGGTCTGCTCCGAAGAACCAGCATCCCACGTGCTGAACACATCCCCGATGAAATCTGAATTCAGCAAGGTTTGGAGAGCGTTCTCTCTCTGAAGCCCAGAGAAACCGGCAAATCGGCTATTAAAAAATAGGAGCGAATTGTTTTATCTGTGTTGTCCTTTGTAATTAGGCTGCCGAATAACAGAGGTATTATCACACCAGGGTTAGTGCCAGAGGATTTACCCAAAGTTTTACAAATGTGATGCTAAAGTGGCCAGAACAGGTGCACACACAAAGACCAAGGAGGGGGAACGTCAGAGGGTGAAAGCTGAGGCCTACTGCTTACAGCCACATAGTGAAATTAATGGTTTCTGTAAATGAATGGCACGGTTAGATTACCATTGAACTTGTAAAACTAGAGGAAGGAGTTTGATTCTTCATTACACCCCTTTTTCTCTTTTTTTTAATTTGAGCCAAGGAGGTCGACCTTAATTGTCGTTTTACCTCAAAAAGGGGGAGAAAAAAAAATCTTTTCAGCGGACCGAGTGTGCAGCAGGCTCGGTGGCTCCTTAGAAGGACCGCACTTTCTGGAACCTCTTTTTTCCTCTTCTGCTCACCACGTGACTCATGAATGCAATTCAACTGGGCTCACATTTGAGAAATTGCCGAGTTTCAAAAGAAGAGAGCTGTGAGTAGCTGCCGCCTCAGAAACAGCAGGAACGATATCTCAGGGTTTAGCAGATTAAAGATGACTACTTTGGGCTCTGTGAGGTGCTTTCGAGGTTAGAGATGCTTGCCGCTGACCCTCATGACCTGGGTTTGAACCCTGGGATCACTGTGGAAGCAGAGGAATCACTCTTGTAAGCTGTCCTCTGAGCCACACTCACGCTGTGGCGTACATGTACACACACACACACACACACACACACACACAACTGTTACAAATGTGTTTAAAACAGACTTGTGCTTTAAAAATTATAATTCCTGATTAAATATATAAACAAATATATGGAAACTTGTGGATCTTAAATATCTGCATTGTCTGCATTGGACTCCAGTAATTTAGGTTTTTTTTTTTTTTAAAGTATTTCCATTGTAACAGTAGCCTCATCCATTAAACACAGATATACTGCTTAATTTATGATTTACTTGTAAACTAAAAATGCAAAGTGCCAGGTCACTTAGCTTTGACATGTTCAGCGTTGTGACAGTAGCTCATTCCTCTTTCTACCCTGTTGTCACCATTCCCTTACTCAGCTCTCCTGGAAATGGGAAGCACACACTCACCCCATGGGTATTTGGGTACACATACCTATGCTGTGAAATGCTGGAGCCTTCACAGTTAGATCCCAGCAACTCGGGAGTACCACATGCCTTGAGATCCTCCCCTTCGCCACAAGTATGTCTTTAGTCACTACACTTTATAAAGAGTGAGCCCCTGAGGCTAACAATGCCCCAGGACACGTTTACCTATTGTTGTTAACATTGACGGCATGACCATTGTGCTGACTTGTCTCAACCGGCTTCTTTAGAACTAGGCTAGTACTTCACACACAAGAACAAAATGCAGTGTATAGGTAAAACCTGTGTCTGTGAAAGGACGTCCAAGAACAAGATAGACATGCTGAATTATACACTAACATAACTGGTATGCTAATATAATAACCAACTGATCCTGTGCACAATGGGAAGATCATTGGTTATATAACTATTTGAGAAAATAATCAAGGCAATTGTAAACATCTATAGTGAGAGCTTACAGTTTCATATAGAAATCGAACTAGAAACTCTGATTAGTCTTTATTAACTACTTATTTCATCAAGTGTTCTGCTCCACACAGTATCTACATTATGCTGAATTTTCCAGTGAGCCCTCAGTAAGGTTTTCTTCTTTTCTACATGGGGAACCTATTAATCAGAAAATTGAGATCGTTAAAAGATAGACCAACTATTAATATGAGTGGCTTCACCGAGAGTTACATAATAAACTGAAGATCTAGTTCACTCCATTGCTTTATATCCTATTTCCATAGTCCACACAGAGATCCCTAGGTATTTATGGGAGAATTGGGTCTAGAGTCCCTGTGGATGTGCAGATACTCAGCCTCCTATAGACTATGATATAGTATTTGCATACACCCAGCGAAATTGTTTAAATCACCTCCAGAGTAATTTAAATAGTTAATGCAGAGTAAGTGGTATGTAAATAGTGATTATACTAAACTGTTTAGGAGAGAACAGCAGGTTAAAAAGTCACAACATATTCAGTATGAAACATTTCCTAATATTTTTCAATCTGTGACCAACTAAATCCATACTTGCAGGACCTCAGGATATGGGCGAATTGTTCAAAAGACTTTGATTGCCCATTTCCTGGAATGTAGATTCTTTGACTTTCAATTCTTTGTATGAAATTAGTAACCAAGGTTTCACACACCCCAAAGTGTGCGTTTTAAAACCTATACCTGCTGTAGCACACAATCTGCATCAGGCACCTAACAGCAAATTTTTAAGGATTTGTTGCCCTTCCACTAAAATACCAATAAAAAGATGAGCTACTTTATTTCCCCTCCCCCCATGTTTCCCATGAATAAAATTTGGATTTGTATGGATAATCATCAAAATAGAAACCTTGAAAATCAACCTTGGATATCAAGTTTAGGGCTAGAGCTGTTACTTGTTAACAGATTTTAATAAACTCTATTAATTACTAACATGACCCTGGTCAGCTCCCCAATAACCAAGGCAGATTTCTATGGATTATTTAATCAGCTCTTGTACAATTACTGGGGGATTATACTTAATATATACTTCTATTCGATAGACTGTTAATTCCCAGTGGTGCTCCCCAAGTACTTGCTGTTTGAATCTCTCCTGAGTTACTTCTGTTCTGGCTGTCTGTCCTGGATTGGGGGGTGGGGACACAACTCCCTCAGGCAGGTGCTCCTTGTCCATCATGACTAATGGAGACCTCCTGTTCTCTCCATCTTTCTCCTTGTTCACTCTCCTTCTCCTCATAGTCCCTGCCTGTGACCCCCCAACCCTGTAACTAAAACTCTACCTCTTCTGTTCTCCCCAGTAATTGGCTGTTTGAAGTTAAATTAATGACTCACCTCTGAGTATTATTTTTCAGAGAATTAATGATCACTAAGTCCTTCTATAGTTTATAATAGATATCAGATACTCTGCCCGCATGTGATAGTTAAAAAAAAATGTGAGCAAGATGCCAATAGATAAATGTATACAACTGCAATAATTCAAATGTAAACTGTAAGTATCTGCGGAGGCAAAATATCTCATTGTGGTTACGGAGACTGATCCTATGAAAGCACACCCTGGCACCAGCCATTGTCAGCGGTCTGACTTCAGGCAAGTTGCTTATGGAATCTGACTCTTAGTTTTATCTTAGTAAAATTAGAATAATCGTACTGACTTAATAAGATTTCCAAGTGCAACAAATGTCTAAATCACTAAGCACGGTATTTGGCATAGGAAAAAATGTGTGTTGTCTATTACTATGTTATTAGACATAAGGAGGCAAATATCAGAAGGAATCAGCTGAAAACCAGAAATTGCTGGGGAGGGGAAGATAAGATGCAATTGTGATTAGTTTTCACAGAACTGGGGAAAATTTGCTTTTATATATATATATATATATATATATATATATATATATATATATATAAGCATGAAAGGACCCCCCCACACACACACACACATACTCCACACCTATGTTCTGAGTCACACCAAATCCATACAGTAGGATTCTATACCTTTGGATTGTTGCCTTTGGATTCATTGACCAACTCACCCCTGTGACACTAGAATTTGCTTCTGGAAATCTGAGGTTGCCACAGCCTGACCAGGAAGAACTCTTCCCTCCAAATTATTCTGAGTCACTGTTTCAAATAACACTCAAATATAAACAACTCGGTTGAGAAATTATCTGGTATTTATACTTCCTGTAGTACGAAGTACTCTGTTTCTCTCCTAACGTGATGAATATTCAGGACTGATCATAGTAGACATATGGAGAACATAGCCTTTAAACAGACTTTAAGGAGTTTCGTAAGTTCTCTGCATGCATATCTGGTTAATGTTTTTTTAAAGCAGGAGTCGGCAGCGTAAATTCTCTGAAGCATGAATATGCTATGGGAGTTTTGAGGAACATTAGTGAAGTTATTTGTGGGAATGCCTGCTTAATACCAAAGCGCTCTCTTTGTTATTCATTTTTGAATTTTGGGCTTCTGTTTTGGTAATATAGTTCAGTTGGTAATATGAGTTCACTGGCTCTTATAACCTTATGAGAGAGAAAAGTATTAGCTCCCATTATTTCTAACTTGAAAAATGATCATAATTATCTCAGACAATTATTCAGTTGACTCGTTGTACTCACAGGCTGTCCCGAGAGTCAAAAACCTGTATTTGGCTTTGCTACTAATACCTCCAAACAATCTCCACTTTGACAGTAATCTCTTGCTGAAATGGAAAAGGTTTAAGTGCTTTGGCGTCTAATGGCTATTTTATAAAAGTAAAGAAGAAAGAGCAACAAGAGGGTGTCTTCAGCAGGAACAGCATAGGGAAGCACACTGGGGCTGAGAGTCACTCGAAATTCGCTCCGTATGGTGTAGTGTACAGTATAAGATGTCAAATAAAGCATAGTATAGAATGTCAGTGTCCTTTCGGACAAAGCGCTTCTGAATTTTCAGAGGGAGCAAAATTACATTCACCTGAATGGAAATACCCGCTGTTGAAAACTTGTCTTTTGACCAAATCTTCTCAAATATTTCGAGATTTAAAACAGACCATGAAAACAATACCTGTAATCAAATTTTCTTACCCAACGCCTGCCACTTCGTAGACATATGGTAACTTTCTAAGGGAAAGCATTCAAGGTTTTCCCTTGAATGGGTTAACTTGATCGTCATATGAGCTTAGGACAGTCATGCAGCCATCCCACAGATGACCGCAATCTAATTCCTTAGAGAGTATAAAACCACTCTTGTATCATAGTTAGCAATTAAATCATAACTCAGGACACACTCTTAAGAAATGGAAGATGAACTAACAGACCTTGCTAAGAGAGACAGGGCTTTTATAGAATAGCATCAATACCACGCCTTCTATTCATCTAAAACTTGGGGATTATAGATTTTCAGCAGGAAGATGTATATGAAATGCAAAATAAAAGCAGACAAATAATAAACAATAATAGAAGCAAACTGGTGAGCTGATATTTTGCACACGTTTTCTGGGTGAACTGAGGCAAATTCTCTTTTCCTTTTTAAAAATTATTTTTAAATTTCATTTATATATATATGATTTTAAAATATTTTCCACCCATTTCCTTCCTCCAGTCTCTTCCATGTCTTCCCACTCCCTTTCACATTCATGACCTATTTTTTCTTTAACTATTATTGTTACACACACACACACACACACACACACACACACATGTATACACACACACACACACACACACACACACACAAATGAATAGATATATAAATACAACCCACTGAGTCTATTTGGTGTCTTCCATATGTATATGATTTTAGGGCTGACCACTTGGTATTGGATGACCAATTAGGGTGTGTGTTAGTGAGGGTTCTCTAGAGTCAGAACTTATGGAATGTCTCTCTATATTAAGATAATTTATTGTAATGACTTACAGTCTGCAGTTCAACTAGCCCAACAATGGGCAGCTGTGAATGGGAAGTCCAAGAATCTAGTAGTTGCTCAGTTCCACGAGGCAAATTGTTTCACCAGTCTTCTGTATAAGCTGGAATCCTGAAGTAGTAGGTTCCAACAAATGTGTTGGCAAGGGCAAGCAGGTAAAGAAGAGTGAGTCTTCCTTCTTACAATGTCCTTATATGGGCCTCCGGCAGACGGTATGGCCCAGATTAAAGGTACATACCACCATGCCTGGATTTGGTACTTGCTCTGTCCCAGGCTAGCCTTGAGCTTAGAGATCTGCTTGCCTCAGTCTCCTGGGATTAAAGACATGTACACTTTTACTACCATTGGCTGGGGTGGCTTCCACATAGCTGATTATGACAGGGTGCTCTCAGAGAGCCTGAAATATCCTTATTTTATATTCTCTTATGATTTCTAAATAAACTTACCTAGATTTTTTTATTTTATATGCATGAATATTTGCTTATGTGCATCAAGGGTGTGTCTGGTATCTGAGAAAGTCAGAAAAAGGTGTTGGATTTCTTGAACTGGAGATATAGATGTAGATGTAGATGTAGATGTAGATGTAGATGTAGATGTAGATGTAGATGTAGATGTAGATGTAGATGTAGATGTAGATGTAGATATAGATATAGATATAGATATAGATATAGATATAGATATAGATATAGATAGGTATAGCTGTGAGCCACCACATGGGGGCTGGGAATCGAACCTTGGTCTTCTGCAAGAGTAACAAATGCTCTTAACCACTGAGCCACCTCTCCAGCTCCTGGTGTTGCATTTATGACATTGAAGGACTGTTTCAAAACCACCCACTTTAGGAGATGTTGTGCAAGAGAACTCTGATTTCTTTTGAAGGTTTTTGTTTTGTTTCAGCGTTGGTTAATGGGAAAAGGGACAAGAGAATTTTCCTTCTTAAATATTGTCCAGTCCCAGGGTGGAGGGGTCAAAGATAATCGGAATGAATGCTATAGGAAGAGAATAGATTGTCTTTTCATTTGCCAAAAAGAGACTTGTGTGCATGCAAGTGTGTATGCATGCATATGTGTATGCATGTGTGTTTGTGTATTCATGTATGTTTTTGCATGAGTGTGTGTGTGTGTGTGTGTGTTTGTGTGTGTGTGTGTATGTGTGTGTGTGTGTGTGTGTGTGTGTGTGTGTAGTCTCTTTTTCTTTTTATAAACCCTCTAGGATTCAGCTATGGGACCTCTACCCTAATGACCTTATCTAATTTAATTGCTTCCCAATAGTAGGGATACACTGTAGTAGTATTCTACTTCCTAATACCATAAACAAGACTTTGGGAACCAAAATCCTGTGTATACTCAGAGAGTAAAATCATTTAAACTATAAGACTCATTGATCCTGCACCAGGTAGTGAAGAGGAAAGATGTGATCTCTCTTCTTCAGGGCAAGCAATGTGGCTGGTTTTTGCTTCTATCTTATCGGTCAAAACAACTTGGTATATCCAGCAATCAAGATAGCTAGGAAGTGGAGCCTCTTCTGAGCATCTATGTGCTCAACTAAAACTTGGTCAATTTGTTCTTGTGCAAGAATCAGAGAATGACTAGAGTGTGATACGTGAGATACTTTTGAAACTCTGGATTCTCGCAAACTCAGAGCCGAAATGGCTAAGAGCCACACTGAGTTAGGAGAGGACCCACACCACATGTCTCCCATACTCAAACATGTACAGAAGGCACTGAATGGAATCAGTGGGCTAAAAAATAAATCAAGAGATAGAGTGGTCAGGAGACTGAGGAAACATTGGAATGGAGAGGCTGAAGGATGGATTTGATCAGTAGACTTTATATACAGTGTGAAATTCTCAAGCAGTTTAAAAAATGAGAGGGAATTTGACTCAAGCTTTATTACAAGCCCTGTGCTTCTCCAACATTGCGGACCCCCTGGTCTGTCCCTGGAGCAGTCAGTATCTGTGATATCTAGGTTAAAAGAGCTCTCACAGAGGATCCTGGAAACCTCTAGCCATGTCTAGATGTCTCTACTTAATAGGAGGAAACTTATTTCTGATATAAAATGTTGTCTAGAGTCCTCAGATATATCTACACACAATCTCTACATTAGAGCACTGGCTCTTGTCTACCCATGGTAGCTCAGAACTAGTGAGCTTTCTGTTCTAATTAAATGTAGTTGCATTTGGGCTAGCAGACCTGTGAGAGACGAGACAGCAATGCAATTGGCTATTAGCACTTAATCCTCACAAAAGAAGACACGAGTGTCTGACCCAGTTATTATTTATTTGCGAACTACTTAATGCGAACAAGTGCATTATTTATAGGAATGCATGCAAAAGCAGAAGCTCAGACTCTTGAGAGATCATGACTGCCTAGTGTGATAACGCTCAAGAAATAGCAGGAGATGGGAAGCTGTTTTGCAAATTGTGCTGGGAAAGATAGGTTGTTGTACAAGGAGTTTCAGGGAAAGAATGGTCATCGCTGACACGCTTTGACTCTTCTCGGAGTTCCAGGCATTAGCAAAGACTGACATAGCAATGATACTAGCACCCACATCCTCTTTATGTTGGTTCTCTTCCAAGAACTAAGGATAAGCAACAGCTGGGTTGACCATGAACATTTTTGTGGGAGAATTTTCTCTGAGGTTTTACCTAAAGAAAGCTTTCATTATCCTATCTGTGGTCTGAGTACAAACCACAAGTTGGTTCCTGTGCTCGGGATCTCTTCTCGGGATTATGACTTCAAACCCTGTGTCAGAGGTACAAGGGGAAGCCCCTTCTGCCCTGTGGATGAGCGGGAAGGAGAAGGGAGGGGAGGAACAGGGAGGAATCATGGCGGCCTGGTGGTGATGGTGTCTTTCTCTGACTGTGTCTCTTCCCTCATTCTCCAAATGTGTTTCTGCCTTTACCCATTTAGAATCATCGGAGCTGAAGAAGGGCACAGGACATAGTTTCAAACTCCTGAATAGACGAGCTAACACAAAACAAACTGCCCAGCTCTCTGTATGAGGGGGGCCTGAACCTACTATTTCAAAGGCAAATGATTTGAGCGTGGTGTTTGCTTTTTAACGAGGCTGTCAACTAGCTTCCTAGGTGTTTCCTCAGTGAATGAGAAGGGATCAGACACGACTACTCCCATTTTCCTGCACTCTGATGTGAGCCAAGCTAAATAAATATATTCAAGATAATATATAGCAAGATGAAGAATTCACAGGAGACTAGAATATACCTTTCTAAAGTCAGATGAGAATTCTAAAGTTGCCACAGTTAAGGTAAAGAGTTCAATTGATAGATTTAAGACTGAATTAAAATACAGAAGAGAAGATGGCAGATAAAATAGATTATTAGTCACATAAAACATCTAGGCTGAGTCTCCACATTCTACTAACACGCGCGTGCGCGCGCGCACACACACACACACACACACACACACAGAGTCAGATTTACACACACAAACATGAAATACACACACATATACATGCAACACACAATAAATGTAATAATTTTTAAAGGAATGAAAGAGCAGGCCATGTCAACACCAATGGATTACTTCAAACCACAAATTAAAAGAAAAAGAATTTTTAAAACCCACAAAAACCAAAAGAAACATGCAAATGGATTAACAGTAAATATGAGGGAGTATTTCAGGGAAGAGAAGGGAGACACGGCATGGAATTAATGTGATGTTTGTGGAAAAATCACTAGTAATGTAAAAGAAGGGGCCTGGCAAGATGAACCAGTAGATAAAGGCAGTTGCAGCTAACCAGAAATCCTAAATTTTACTGCTGAATGCTTTATGGTGAAGAGAACCAACTCCTGCAAGTTATCCTCTGACCTCCACATTCTTACTAACACACACACACACACACACACACACACACACACAGAGGCAGACTTACACACACAAACATGAAACACACACAGACACACACATACAAATGCAGACACACACCAACATGGCAACACACAATAAATGTAATAATTCTTAAAGAAATGGAAGAGCAGGCCACATCAACACCAATGGATTACTTCAAATCGCAAATGAAAAGAGTAACACGAACCCCACATAGAACCAGAAGATAAAGAGCGCTGCATCTAACATCAGGATAATGTTTTCAATCAAAAAGCTTAAAGGACCAGGTGTGGTGGCTCATGCCTTTAATCCCAGTACTCAGGAAGCTGAGGCAGGTGGATTTCTCTGAGTTCAAGGCCAACTTGGCCTATAAAGAGGGCTCCAGGACAGCTAGGACTGTGACGAAGAGACATGCTGTCTAATAAAAAGCTTAAAGGAAGTGAAAAATAGAGGTAAAGACACATCATATTTAAAATAACCGCACTAGGATGAAAGACGAGCTTTTAACAAGAGCTGTCAGCAGATTAATAAACTGGAGGATATTGAAATCCAACTAAACAACAGGAGATGAAAAGTCAGGAGTGCCACTTATAGGAAGATGGCATAATGCACTTTATACTTCTTATCTCCCTGAGGACAGCTAAAGCCCTTGTGCATTCGATGCAAGGCGGATGTAACAGGACACAGAGGGAAAGGAGAAAAAGGCCCAGCCCAGGGACTGAGCAGGGGCAACTTCCTCAGGGTTTCTTTCAGACTTGGTAGTAAAGATGCCAGCCACCCGGAAACAGTGCAGATGACAAAACCTCTCTAGCTGTGGACTAGGGTAGGGAAAACCAGCAAGATTAAAAAAAACCGAGAGATAGCTGCCCCGACAATCAGAATTCAAAACATAAAACGAGCCCAAGTCTTGCCCAGACCAGCAAAGCTTAAGTGGCAAGTTTTGACATCTGCTCCAGGCTCTGTGGCAGATGAACCGAGGAAGACGCTAGTGACTTAGAATGTGTGACACTGTGTACTAAAGACACTTCCTTCCTCATCCCCTTTGGTCTTAAACAAAAGCACAGCACCACGAGTTCACCACCACGTCCCATTGGCTTCGTTATTTCATTTATTCCTTCCTGCAGTTTTACTGATTGATGACTCCCGAATCAATAATGACTGAATCAAATAATGTAGATCAATTCCTCACCATGTAGCTCATACACAGAACACCAAGGAATATGCTTTAGAGAAAAAGAAGCCAGGGAAGGAGGGAGGGAGTATTGGGAAAGGAGGGTGGGTGTTAAGAAGGGAGACTGAAGGCTGGAGAGATGGCTCAGTGGTTTAGAGCACTGACTGCTCTTGCAGAGGTCCCGAGTTCAATTCCCAGCAACCACATGGTGGGTCCCAACCATCTGTAATGGGATCTGATGCCCTCTTCTGCCGGGTGTGGTGGCGCACGCCTTTAATCCCAGCACTTGGGAGGCAGAGGCAGGTGAATTTCTGAGTTCGAGGCCAGCCTGGTCTACAGAGTGAGTTCCAGGACAGCCAGGACTACACAGAGAAACCCTGTCTCGAAAAACCAAAAAAAAAAAAAAAAAAAGAAGGGAGACTGGAGAAATGGTGATCTGAGTAGATCTGACAAAGTCCTCTTAAGGTGGCCAGAGAGCCACCCACGATGATGCTTGTAGAAAAGGGTTCTAGTCTGAGAAAACAACCAATGCAAAGGCTCTGGAGTAGATATGTGTTCATAGAAGCAGCAAAAATAATAACAAAAAAATTAGCAGCTTTGAGGAGCTCATGTGAGTATGGGTCTGGGTACATTTACTTTGAGAAGACTTCAGTACATTCAAACAGACACACAGTGGGGGCAGTAGCTGTGTGATCCTAGAATTAAGCACAGAGGTCTAACTTCTGGATGGGTTTTGGATTTTAAACATTGACAAGGGGCTGGAGAGATGGCTCAGCGGTTAAGAGCACTGACTGCTCTTCCACAGGTCCTGGTCCTGAGTTCAAGTCCTAGCAAGCACGTGGTGGCTCATGACCTTCTGTAATGCGTTCCAATGGCATTGCGTGTGTCTGAAGACCACTACAGTATACACATAAAAATAAATAACTCTTTAAAAAGAAAAAAAAAAAGACAAGGGGCTGGAGGAGACCGCTGGAACGTGAGACATCCAAGAACCAAGCCTGTGCATGCTGTTGGTAAATAGTTCTGGTTATCTAGTTCCGGAAGTGTGGCTACGCATGCGCAAGGGATGCGGGTGTTGAAAGTAAGAGAGGAATGCGCAGGCGCCATTGGACAGGCAGCTGAAGGATGAGACAAGCCACGAAAGGAGCACAGTGCAACGGGTCCAGATTCTCCCAAGGTTATCAGGAGCAAGGTTGTGCGTTTGGAGACTGGCTGCCCTCTCCACTAAGTGATGAACTTCCTTTCCACATTTTTGTGAGCCTTGTAACTGCAGGCTGGCCTTGCAGTTAACGCTGACTGCTCCATGTGATCTCACACCACTTCCAAGCTTAAGTCACAAGAGTTCTTCCAGAGTCCTCTCTTTCTAGGAATATTCCCCCTTGCTACCATGGGAATGAGCTGGGCTGGCTTCCTGAGGAACTGCAGGCCATGAGGACCAAAGAGGAGCTGGCTTGACTTGAGGCCATTAGAGATGAACCAGCCTCCAGCGGACCCAGCATCTCACTGTGAGGCTTGAGTGAGTCTAGCCAAGATGGACCGGGCCCTGCCTCGAATCAAGGGAACCACATTTTTCAAGCCACAGTGGGGAAAGCCAAGTCGATGGGTGTTATTTTCAGCTTCATCTTTGGGAGGTGGGTTGCGAGTTCCAGTGCTTAATGGGTAACGTTTCCTCATCTTATTCTGCTAACATCGGCTGCCTTCCCACAAATCTAACCGGGTCACCAAATCTGTCCCCTCAAGCTAACCAGTTTTCTTCTAAACCAGAAAGCCACCTCCCGCTTTCATTGGTCACCTCAGATGCTCAGATTCACCCTCTCGCGGTATTTATGAGTACTCCTTACAAACCTTCTCCATGTGCTAGGAGGAAATTGGATTGTTTTCAACCTCTGGAGCCATTTAGAAGAGGGTGGCAGCAAGGCTTAAAGTGGTAAGAGCGAGCTTGGCATAAACAGCACTTCCCTTTTGAAATCAATCACCAACTACTAGGCAAACATGAACTGTATGCCCATTGTGTACAGTATCCTACTTTGATGGAGACCATTTGTTTTTTTTTTCCATGGCGATGATTCATTAAGAGGAGGTAGGGAAAGACAAAGGACCATCAGGGGACAGAGAAGAGGGAACCGGGTGAGTGCATGGGCAAACAGCGAGAGGGCAACCGCTCCCATGTCCACATCCACCTCAGGCTTATCAATCAACCCCAGGCCCCTCCCTGATGTTCCCAGGTGCAGTCTTCAGGAAACACCCCTTAACTCAGTCTGTTCAGATCTTGTTAACCTCTTGTTAAATCTGCCCCAGAGTGGGCTAGAGTTCTTCTTTTTTTCACAACTTTATATTATTCTGAACAAGACGGAGCAACTGTTTAAGAACCAAATGTGGCTAGAGCCCTCACCAACGGACAGCCTGGCTTCCCTGCCAAGGATTGCTGCTCGTGATGAGAGGGTAGAAGATACTGCAGACAGAGCCAGTTGATAGCCCTTTTCCCTGGGATCTTTCCACACTGCACTGTCTTCTAAGGAGGGATGGAGGAAAGCCACCACCTTGGAAGGTCATCTGGGCGTTTGCATTTCAATATAACCACAACATTTGTTCCCTGTTTTAAATAAACTCATTTTATGGTGTTTTGATCTGTGGCTGTTCCTTGGGTATAGAGGAAGATAGATACACACACACACACACACACACACACACAGGTCTCTATCAAAGTAGTATACTGGGCATAAATATTTATATTGCACCCTATAATTATAAGAAGCTGAAAATACTTCCAGGGTGGTCCAGAAGGACTTTCCAGAGGAAGGACATTTTGAATGTTTGTTCATAGAGTCGATAGTGAGGAAGAAAGACACTGTATGAAGTGGACACATGTATAAAAGCCAAAGAGAAGCTTCCGGGAAAGCCCAGGGCCAACACTTTGTGTTATTCAGAGAGGGACCAGACACATAGAGACCATCATCTCAGGAGGGGAGATTGGAGACAGAGTCTGCATGTGTCAAGGCTAATACGACTTGCATTGAAGAGCTGAAAAAAAAACGTCAAAAGCACTCTTTCTTTTCTCTTGATAGAAGTATCCACACACTGAAAGGCTAAATGCTTTGCATGCACTCATGTGACCACCCCTCAACCACTGAAACCACTAGTTAGAGTGTTTCACATATGTGACCCACAACGGTACTAGTTAGTTACTTATAGTTCCATTTTGCAGATGAGCAAACTGAGACACTGAACACTTATCTGACCCAAGGAAACAAGAGTGTGATCAATGGAGCTGGGGTGTAAAACTGTGTGTTCGGTGACCTTTTCTGACAACAGAGACCTCTCCTTCTTGCCTTACTTTTTGAGACTATCTTCTTCAACACCCTCAACTGGTGTTGAGGATAGAGCCCTATTTTAGGATGGTGTTTGGTGGTGACATGTTTAGTAGTGCTCCACTAACCTGTTCGGCAGGCCAATGGCATAATAAGCATTTCTTAATGTACAGCAACGCCTTCTGGCTTCGTACTCAACCACCGCAGGGGATCAGAAAGGTTGAATAGCTTCCAGAGAGTCACACAGTAGAAGCTGTAAGGCTGGCTGTCCCCACCCCAGGGCCTAGTAGCCCCTCTTGCCTTTCCTTCCCTTGTCCTTGGCCTATACAGGCCTCTTCCCTCACAGCCTGGTCTCATCCCTATAGAGATGCAGGGATGGGTGGTGCCACGGCTTGGCCCCTGGTGCTGGGCGCTTCCTAGCTGCTCCCCTGCAGTGGAGGTTGGGTTTGCTAGACTCTGGCTGGGCTGTTTTGTGCAGTGACCAAGGGCACACGTTTTGTTAGACATTCAGCCTGAATAAGGAGCTGTGAGGCCTTTAGTCTGTGGCTGTGGCACAGAGAAAAAGCTAACTGACCCGGAAGGGGTTGAACTTGTGACCTAGGCTGCAGAGCAGAGCGCGGCTGGGCTTCTCCCTCCCTGGCCCCTGCACCTCCATGGATCTATTTGATCGGCGGGCGTCTCATCTTGCATGTTAAATCGTGTGGCCCCTCTCCTCCCGTGCCCCTGTGCACTGTGGAAGATTAAGAAACCAAGATTCACGCAAGAGCAGAGAGAGAGAGAGAGAGAGAGAGAGAGAGAGAGAGAGAGAGAGAGAGAGAGAGAGAGAGAGAGAGAGAGAGAGATTGAGAGGAAAATAAATGGTGATTTAAATTCATGCCTCCAGACGCCCAGCTCAGCAGCGGAGCCCCTCACCTCATCTCTGCCACCTCGGCTCTGTGATTTATTTCAGGCGGTGGCCCTCTGTGTCTGTGTAGAAATCCCCCTGAATGCTTGCCCCGGAGGGCAGTCAGTGTGTCCCTCTGAAGTTTAGCGGCAACGACGCTGACGACGTGCGCGAAAGGATGGAAAAAGGACATTTTCAAGTCTCCCCATGCTTGAAGCCAAAAGGAAGAAAGAGAAGAAAAAAAAAAAAGTTGTCCATTCCCCTTTTTCAGCCCTCACACTTCAAATGCTAATGCAAAGTGTGTTGTCTTGGGCCGTGAATAGGTCTAAAATGCTCTAGTTTGGAAGTATTTGCATTCCGTTCTGAATAGGGAGGCAGTCAGCATAGGGGATTAGGCCTAACACATCATCTCCTTCCTGAGAAAGGGAGCTGACAGGGCTGGAGAAAATTGACTGTAAGGAGGGGCAGCTTTTCCACATACCGACCCTGTTCCTTTTCCTTTCAAAGTACAAGGCGTGCAATAGGAAAAAATACTCTAAGAGAACTGCAAACTAAAGTGAGGGGGGGGGACCATCATCCTACCCCATCATTCTAAAAACAACGGACATGGTTTTCTTTCTTCGATAATCAGCACATGTGTAATTTTCAAAACCTGAAATGGCTTTTGCATTTTGCACGCACATTTGAGTTTATCTCATTGCTGTCCCTTTTAGATTTCTGTTCAGTTTTTACGTCTTGTCCACACTGGCTCTTGAATGATCCTTTATTGTCAGTAATGTTTTCTTCTGTGTATGTGTAAAGACGTGTTCTATTATTTCCTTAGTATCTATTCCTAAGGTATTTGAAACTCAAATCTGTGTGTGTATGTGTGTGTGCGTGCACATGTGTGTGTGCGTGCGTGCGTGCGTGCGTGCGTGTGTGTGTGTGTGTGTGTACACTAAATGTGTGAAGTACCAATTGAGAATGAGTTCAGAAGTGTGTGCATTTTTGCAGGTTACCTTGAGACAGTCAACTAACTAACTTAAAGTTATCTTTATTGAGTCCCCAGGTTTCTACTATATTAACTCTAGATATGAGTTCTTAATTGATATTTTTCCCATCTTTTTCTTCCAGGTCCATTTCTTGATCAATAGTGAAGATTAAATGTTTGTTTGTTGTATATTCACATGTTCTCTTGGATAAGCTACCTGCCTGCCCATATGTTCACACATATTCCTCATATTCTTTACCCAGTTAGAACTTCAGAGTACAGCTTCCTTCATAAACTAGAATGAATTTGCAAAATTATAACAGGATCTCTCTCTCTGTCTCTCTGTCTGTTCTGTCTCTGTCTCCCTGTCTCTCTGTGTCTTTGTGTCTCTCTGTCTCTGTCTTTCTGTCTCTTTCTGCCTCTGTCTCTCTCTGTGTGTGTGTGAACTTTATTGTGTTGCTAAACACATTTGATTCTTTGTTTTTCAACCCATTTGTTCATTTACTTGTAAGTCCAACAAATATTGTATATAGACTATTGAGTTGCAGTGCAAGCACAGGACACTGGACCGACTTAGCCAGAAGCTGAAGGCGGAGTAATTAGTGCAGGGTAGAGACAGTGTAAGAAAGAATGAAATAGAGCGTGTCCTCAGCCTGACAGCCTAGATCCTAGGCTGCACCCTCTTTGTCCTGCGGTGGAATCTGGCAACCATCCACCCTCTGGATCTCAGTATAGGATCTCTCTGGCCACTGCCAGAGACACGGAGGGCACTGGCTCATTCCTCTAGCTATCTTTTGCTTGTCATAATGTTGTATGAGGGACATCAACTGTACTGTACTAAATATTTGTTGCTTAGGAAATCTGCTAAAGACCCTTCTGCCCCTGATGGCTAGTATCTTGTGCCTGGAATCCTAACACCTGAGAGACTGAGGCAAGAGGCTCTTCAGCAAGAAACCAGCCTGGGATAGGCAGAGTGGTCAAAGCTAGCCTTCCTATACAGGAGAAACTGTACATCTCAAAGGAAAACAAATAAACTCTCTCCTGCTTTTTTATTGACCAAAATAAAATATGTTATGAGCTCTATGGAAAATGCATTTTTCACAACCTTGTACGTTCGAGATTTATAGGCCACCCTGAAAACGTCCAGCTCTAGTCAGCAAAGAGATGTAGGCACCCTTTTTCTTCTTTGAATGTTAGGGTTAAATTTTGTATGATGGCAGAAAAGTCCATTTTCTTTCTTAGCAAAATGGCAAACATGAGGTACTTTTTTTTTAAAAAAAAATAATGTTGTATATGATTAGTACATATCGTGGGGGGTTGAAATCTCTGCCCAAAGATCTTTAAAGGTGAAATAATTGCACACCACACACACACACACACACACACACACACACACACACACTGCACATATCTGTCAGTGTCTAAATACAAGTTTTCTCTCAAACCTTGAAACTTGTCTAAAGGCATTGCAGAAATCGTGACTTCGTGACTGTATGCATCATAAATACTGTCTGCATGTATAGGCTTTCTTTATTTCCAGAAATTTCCTAAAGCTGACTTATGTTGTCTTATTGCATTCAAGAAGAGGAACAAAGAAGGATTTCAAACTCCTGATCCCCCCTGTCTCTCTCACACAGTGCTAGGATACAGGTCTGTGCTTCCTTGTCTGGTTTATAGAGTACTGATTGAGCCCAGGGCTTCACACACGCTAGCCAGGTACTCTTCATGCTTTGTATCCCTAGTCACAAAAACTTTTACAGAATAAAAAAAAATGTACAGACACTTACAGAAATTTGACAGAAATATTTATCTGGCCTTGTGCTTTTTATGGTTTTGTTTTCAACTCCCCCCATTGCAATAGAGGCGATGGGTTTGCTATCTTGCAAATCCATGTGTGTCTGAGCGTTTACCTAAAACTCAAGCCTGGTCCTTTACCCTGGTAACACTGAGACAGAAGCATCTGCTTCCGTCTCTGTGTCTATGCATGGTTGAACATCCTCTCTACAGAATAGGGAAATGTTCTATAGAAGGGTGGAGATGGAATTCCCCTTCTGTTCAGTCATTGTCAGGAAAGGAAGTCCTTCCCATGGAGTCTTGCCTCTTCCACCAGTCTCAGAAGAACTCTTCAGCCTTTATATATTTTGGGGGTGCGGTGTGTGGACGCAGGCTGGCTGGGCATCATCAATCACTCTTAAAGGTTTTAGACTTGAATAGCCAAACAAACAGCCCTTGCTAACCCAAAAATGTCTACAAAATCCTAAAGAAAAAAAGAAAGTCCAAAAGATACACAGAATTTTAAAGATAGGCTTGTCAGAGTCTGTCATTTTTCAAAGTTACCAGGATGGAGACATCGCTCAAGGGACACACTTACCACTCCCATATTCACATTGTAAACATTCTATCATGCAAAAGGAGACTGACTAAAAAGCAAACTTCTGATAAGAAACTATATATTATACATCCATTTTATTTTGTATATCATATAACTTCAGAACAAAATGGTATTAATGAAACACAAATGATTACTTAATTTATAAAATATTACTATTTTTTTCCTAAGGATAGGTACGTGGAACTTGAGAGCCACCAAGGTCACCAAGGTTTTGACAGTCACTTTACAAAATGAGCTTCGTGGAATACTGTAACTATTTATTTAGAGAAGATTTCTGTTCACGAGTAACTTCAGATTTATGCTACTCCTCCTGGTGCTTTCCTAAGATAGTTGGAGGGAGAGGATTCCCTGTGTTTTCATGTTACCCTAAGCCTTATATTACAGTAATTCTGACAGTAAATTTGGCACAAAATTCTAAAAAAAGTGAGAATGACAACAAAAAAGTTCAGGGCGTGAAGCATCCTGTACAGAAGGAAGGACACACACAGAGGCGGAACTGGAAGTACACGCAAAGGTCTCTGGGAACAGCACAAAAGGCTGAGGCGGGTGAGCCAGGAGGAGAGGAGGCATGGCTGCTGGGTTCATCCCGGTTGCCAGCTCGAAGGGCTTGAGAGGATGCAGGAAACCACCACCTTGAAGCTTTTCTCTGAGGGAGATAAAAGAAACATTCCTCCAATTGCTTAAGCGATACTAAGTGGTCAGCCTGAAATCACACACATACAGGTAACATCAAACAGACTGAGCGGACATTTGTACGTACATATTGAGAAACACACGCACATGCGTAGGCACCATGAAAAGAGGTTACAAGACTGAATTTGAAAGAGAAGAAGGAGAATATGGGAGGAGTTGAGATATACAAGGGAGAGGAGAGATGACGTGAGCTTATTTTAATTTCATAAAACAAAGGATTGAAAATTCAAATACGAAAGGAAGAAAGGAAAGAAGGAAGGAAAGAAGGGAGGGAAGGAAAGAAAGAAGGGAAAGAAAAGAAGGAAGGAAAAGAAAGGAAGGAAGAAAAGAGGAAGAAAGTTCTGAGGAAGATTTTAGCTAAGAGTAACATAATCTGACTTTTAACAGATTTAGCCATGTCCTAGGGAGGGTGGGTAGCACTTGGCAAACAGAACACTGCAATAGTAACAATTAGGAAAAGTTGAAGGCCTTCGTCGGGCAACCTCAGAGGCTGGGGTGAGAAAGGGTTCTGCTGAGAAGCAGCAAGCTGTCGCGAAGGATTTTGATTGGTAACATGAAGGGTGATGCCTTTAAAGGCGGTGTAGAAAACTGTGGAAGCAGGTGGGTTGTCGAGGGGTGTGGCCAGGGTTTTAGTGTGCACACATTCAGTTTGAAAACACGGTAGGAGCCGTGATGATGGTTGGTAGGTAAAGTGCTTGCTGTGTAAGTATGAGGAATTGAGTTCAAATTCTCAACACACACATAAAAAGCCAGGTTTGGTGGTTGTACTGGCTGGTTTTGTGTGCCAACTTGACCCAGGCTGGAGTTATCATAGAGAAAGGGGAAGTGCCTCCATGAGATCCAGCTGTGGGGCATTTTCTCAATTAGTGATCAAGGGGGGAGGGCCCCTTGTGATGGTACTACCTCTGAGCTGGTACTCTTGGATTCTATAAGAGAGCAGACTGAGCAAGCCAGGGGAGCAAGCCAGTAAGAAACACCCTTCCATGGCCTGTGTATCAGCTCCTGCTTCCTGACCTGCTTGAGTTCCAGGCCTGACTTCCTTTGGTGATGAACAGAGCTGTGTGGAATTGGAAATGGAATAAACCCTTTCCTCCCCAACTTGCTTCTTGGTCATGTTGTTTGTACAGGAATAGAAACCCTGACTAAGACAGTGGTGGTGTGTGTCTCCTACTCTAGCCCTGGCTGTGGAGCAGAGACAAGGAGCTCCCTTGATCTTACTAGTTGGCCAGCCTAAACACCTTGTGAGCAGTGGGCTCAGTGAGAGGCTCTCAGAGGACAAGAGAGGAAGCCAGGCAGTAGCATAAGACCTTCACCTCCCTTGTCTTCATGTGGTCATGCACACAAATACAATAAGCACGTCACACAGAAAGGGGAGGGGGGAGGGAGGAAAGGAAGGAGAGAAAAGATTATGCAGAGTAAACTGGAGATGGCACTGTCTAGTACAGCTTTCCTGAGGACATCATTACTTCATTACCCATGGTGGGGAAGGGCATTGTAGTGATAGCCCTGTTTCTGAGTTGACTATTCTCCTTGATTTAAATAAAAAAAAACATTAGGGCATATAGGACTGGAAGCCACAGTGATTTTACACATATGCTCTTTAGCCTGCTTGGGAGCAAGTAAACTCTGAGAGAATAAAGAAGCAGACACACGAGGGAACTTGGGTACCGCTTTAAAAGCCCCAAACTATCCTTGAGGTGATTATGACTCTGTCTAAATGTTATCTGTAGTTTTTGAGAGACCCTGGAACAAGGGAACTCCACTCTGTTGAGCTTAGATTTTGACCTATAGAAGGTATTGTTGGTAAATGCATGCCATATATATATATATATATATATATATATATATATATATATATATTAATGACAACACAGAACAAACACAAACATGAGTCTCTGAGGTCCAAGGGAAATGTTGTGACAGGAAAATATAAATACGAATGTAGTCGATGCACATGCAGTATTTGAAGGCATGGTGTTGAGTGAACTGGGAAACGAAGAGAACAGGGGGCAGGACAGAGCTGGGAAACTTCAGGTTTGCCTTGGGATGTTATCAGAACAATAAGAAAGCGTGTGCAGGAACTCTTATAGAGGAAATGCATTTCACTGAAGCTGGCTTACTGTTTCAGAGGTTCAGTAAAGTTTCATCATAGCTGGAAGCATGGCGGTGACCAGGCAGACACGGTACTGGAGAAGGGGCTGAGAGTTCTACATTTTGATCTGCAGACAGCAGAAGGAGACAGCTACACAGGGTATAGCTTGAGCATAAGAGACCCCAAAGCCCACCCCACTGGCACACCTCCTCCAACAAGGCCATATCTCCTAATGTACCACTCCCCACGGGCCAAGCATTCAAACACACGAGTCTATAGTGACCGTTTAACTCACCTATTTAACTCCCCATAAACACCAGGGCCTAACATTCCTTAGCCTCCCCTTCTTTCAATCCCCACAGCCTGTAATAACCTTTAAAACCTGGCACGGTGTGGCTATCATAAAGGTCTTGGTGCTGGATGTCTCCGGTAAGTCCTGTTTCTCTCTAACACCTAAGGACTGTCCTGTTCGTTTGATCAGTGAGGAAACCTGGATTTAGTAATTTACAGAAGTTGCCTCTTGTAATCCTTACAGGTCCACAGTCCTCCACAACCCCTTCTGTTTCTGGATGTCTGTGCTCTTGCCACCACTCATCCTGTGGCTTTTGTTTCCAGAGGTTTTACATACGACAATCAGAAAATAAAAACTTAAATTTGCAGCCAGCAAATATTTACTGAACATTTTAGCACCCAAGAAATAGGTTAGGGTGGAAATAACAGCTCCTAGAAATTCCTGGGCTCTTCCTATGGAATGTGGTGACCATTACATTATCTAATTTCATAGTCACCATAGCTCAGCTTTAGAAGATTTTATTCTTTATAGAATTTCATATAGTTAGATTTTCCTTTTTTTCCCCTCCAACTCTTTTTATGCATCCCACATCCTTTTAAATTCATGACCTCTTTATCTATAATTATTATTGTTATGTACAGATGAATATGCATATACATATTGATGTATGAATATCTTGACATTCATAATTGATATTGATGTATCAATATACATATTGATGTATGGACAATTTGATGAATCCATTGAGTGCTGCTTGGCTGTATGTGTTCTTAGTATTAGATAATCAACTAGAAGGCTCAGCCTTCAGGAAGACTGATATTCTCTCTCTCTCTCTCTCTCTCTCTCTCTCTCTCTCTCTCTCTCTTCTCTGCATTTGCTCCTGTCCCTTTCATGGCACCCATGGGCTGCCAGTCTTCACAGCTCATTAAAGTAGAGCTGCCATTCCTTTATACATCTGGAGCATTTAAATAGGTGTATCTAGAGGTGCATACGCACACTAGAAAGAACACAACCTTCCGTGCTTATAATAAGGGTTCACAGTTTCAATATGTACCCCAGTGATCCCCCAGTTTGGGTATGGAGTATCCGCCATTTATCTGCAGATGAAATTTTCTTCAGGGGCGTGTATGTCTAAAGGAGAAAGGTAAAATTCCATCAGAAATTCTTCCCCGGGTTGTTCTCTCTTCTTTCCTTCTGCAGTGCCCCTGTCCCCTGTGCCACAACCCCATCTTCACCCTTCCTTCCTTCTTTCTTCTCTTTATGGCAGAACAGCGTCTTCCAGACATATCCACAGAGGGGCTCTGTGCGGGTCGAAAGGCAATCACACAGAGGTGGCCAGGATTCACACAAACAGGCAGAGATGAGTTCCCCCAAAGTAGCAGACGGTGTATACCACAGCTCACCTGTTCACGGGGCAATGTGCACCACATGGTACGCACACTCTGGTTTGGACTGTGTTTCCAACAACTGAAAACATACAGAGTATGTATAGTTTAGCGAAATGTCCATCAATGCAGGAAACAGATAATTCTGCAGACAGCATCAGTGGGTAGGACCTAAAGACAGATATGCCTACGATCACAATCTGGCTTTGTTCATTACCAGCTTTGTGTCTAGAGACAAGCTGGATAATCATCTCCTTCACCTTCAGTCTGTACTTCTACTAAAATAGAGATGAAAACTCCTCTTGGATTTATATATATGTGTGTGTATATATATATACATATATATACATATGTATATGTATACATATGTATACACACACACACACACACACACACACACACACACACATATATATATATATATATATATATATATATAAAATATGCAGCACATGATGCTGTTCCTGCTTCTTAGAATACTATTTGCCTAAATCTGTAAGAAAGCCCTTCAAGATTTGCTTGGGTATTAATTATCTCTTGAAAGAGAACCCTATCCAGACCCTTCTTCATAAAACCGTGCTGCCTTCTGCTCTTCTCAGACTCCCAGATCCCTTCAGTCTGTTCCTTGCACACATTTACCGGTCCTTAGCTCCTTGTTTCCAGCACTTTCCCACATGTAGACATCGGCATCTCCTTTATGGTAAGCCATGTACGCTTGGCTCTCTTAAGACTGCCTCCCTTCCTTCCTTCACACTGCCTCCCAACAAGCAAGTCCTATTCTCCCAAAAGAAGAATGTTTTATTTCCCCGAGCTGAGATAACTTCGGTACCCCGGCTTTCTCTTGAATAAGAAATCTCTTAAAGCTTACATCCTCCCAAGAGATGAACCCTTGCAGACTGCTTTTCTCACGTATTGTTCTACCATTTAATTTAATGTCGTCGTATGATTGCTGCACGCATTCTCCCGGGGACCCTGGGATATCCTGCCACGTCCAGGGCTTTGTATATCCGATGCCTCAGTCTCTTCTCATCTCCACTCTGACGCTAGTTGGACAAAATAACTATTTCAAAATGGCAGAGCCACACTGATGACTTCCAATGGAGAGTAAAGGAACTGTGGTGAAATCTGCCAGCTCCAGCATCCAGTCCAGAGAGCTGGGTTCAAAAACATTTCCTTGTGCCTGTATCATGCGTGTCATAACTCTTCCTTCTTTTGCTTGATGAGCACATCTATTTTTTCTCCCTTTTAAACCTCAGAGCTTATTAGCTCTGGGCAGTTTCAGGATGTTTCAGTACTAACCACTTTTATGAGGAAGAAAATTTTCCTGGGTTCACTTATTCCGTCTAGAGTAAACAGGGCTCAAATTGAATCTGCTTTCTTACTGTCTGAGATCAAAGGTTAGATAAAAAGATGTGTAGGCTATGCAAATGTATTTTCAGTGTTTCAGAGTTGCCGTCATGAAATGTGACCCCTTTCCCCTTAAGCAATGTGCTTGGTTTTGAGATATGTTAATTTAATTAGAACTCGGCTGTTTCTGAAAAAAAAGAAAAGAAAGAAAGAAAGAAAAAAAGAAAAAGCATCTGAAGAGCTCACTCCCAGAGGCCAAATGCTGCTGCAGTGTTGACACTGCCAGTTATCAATATAATCAGATTCATTTATCAGACGTTGCTGGGGTACTGAGCTAACTAGGAGACTGAATTATCTCTGGCCCTCAGGACCAGATGGCAAGTTCCTGTGAAAGTGAGGGCTGCTGCTTCCTGTCATTCCTGGACAGTTACCTCCACACCTGCTGCAGCCAAAGGAATAGACAGGCTCTGGGAAGAAGAGTGACATTCCTCTCACCAGTCCAGCCCCAAGCAGACATCTCACAGCCAGCCCAAATCGGAATCCATCCACAGGAAGTGTCCCAAGTTACCGTCACGCTTGCTTACAAATCTCATGGGACCTGAAATCTCTCAAACACTGACTCTGTCTATGCAAAAGGAAAACTCGGGTTACCCATCAATTCCCATCCGGATGCTTGAGTAAGTCTCTCTTCTTGTCGATGTAAAATGGCATGGTCGAATGCAAAGAAGAGTTGGCGCGTGTTCATGTGTAGCTTTACTGGAGTGTTAATAAAGGGAAGGGCTCTGCCTCAAATGGGGAGGCTCCAGCTACTGTGTGACGTTTCTAAGGGAGTAAGGAAGGGTTTAGCCAGAGTTCTACTTCTCGTCCTGAAGGGATTTTTAAAAAACTTGGATATATGTATCTTAAAGCACACATAAGATTAAGTGTAGTACATGAATTACATATACCTTACCTACCTCTGGGTTATAAACCGAGATGACCCATTTATTGTCTTGCCATTCTATCTGTGTTTGATT
Source organism: Apodemus agrarius (assembly GCA_964023405.1). Lineage (NCBI taxonomy): Eukaryota > Metazoa > Chordata > Mammalia > Rodentia > Muridae > Apodemus > Apodemus agrarius. The sequence continues at coordinate 44,955,749 of OZ030026.1, read as the reverse complement.
GAAGTATCGCAAAAATAGAAACGTCATCATCTCTTCTCTTAAGGACCCAATATTGGAAAGGGAACTAAGTTATAATTTTGATCTGGATAACAGCCAGTATGGTTTAGGAAGACTTTCAGGTTGGGGAAATTGAGGGGGTTGGGTCAAGAGCTTGCCTTTCAACTTGAGGATCTGAGTTCAGAGCTCCAGAACCCATGAGAAATTGACGTGATTGCACACACCGGAAACCCCAGGACTCCTACCAGCAGATGAGAGACAGAGACAAGGAAATCCCTGCAGGCTCTTATGACTGCTGGTCCGGCATACACACTAGTCAACAAGAGACCTGCTGCAAAAAGGTGGCAGATGAGGGAGATTGTCCTCTGACCCTCGCACGTGTCTCAGAGCATGCCAACGCCCACTCTCTCTCTGTGTCTCTGTGTCTCTGTTTCTCTCTCTCTCTCTCTCTCTCTCTCTCTCTCTCTCTCTCTCTCTCTCACACACACACACACACACACAAATGCCATATACAAAAGAAGTTGTCATTGTGGTAACATGTTTTAGTAATTCACAAATCTCTTCCTTTTAACTAAAAATATAACTATAAGGCCCATTTGGAATTGCTAGAGCGCAGATCTGGGGAGTTGGCATTTTGAGAATTCTTCCTATAGTATCCTACCACTAGAAGGCTACTATCCTCTAGCTTTATTGATTCAATAAGATAAAACGTACTTGACATATGAGGGAAATTGGTCTGAGGGAGGCAGATAAGATGTAGTTTACCCTTTGTTTCATCAGTGATTCACTGGTGGAGTATGAGAAAAATCACATAAACTCCTGAAACTTTATTCTTCTCTTCTGCTGAAGATGGGAAAGGATGCCTAATTATTCTTTGTGTGAATTCCATATATTGTCACATTTTCAAAGCCCCAAAGAGAGTAGTACATAGTTATAAGAATGTCAAAACTAAGTGGGGGGAATCAGATATTTGTATGTATGCAACCCAGCCATTATCATGTAACAAATTAATGGAAGGACTTGGAGAAACATCCTTCCAAGCTCAGTCATGAATGTGTTTAACTGTTTTAAAGGTTACATGTAAAATGGCACATGAGAGTTTCTATAATATTAATTTTTTAAAAAGTCATTTATATGATATGTGTCTCTCTCTGCTGGAGACAAACAGCACATTAAATCAAACAACAGGACAGGACAAGGACTGAAGACTGCTGGGAGACTTTTTGTTTGAAGGTAGGGGTTTTTTTTTTCTTTCTTTTTTTTTTTTAAAGAAGGATAGCTCTTAATCAGAGTCCATTCTCCATTCAAAATAATCTGTGAAGACTGGCATGAAAATGTAGATTCCTAATTGAACAAAGACAATTCTTTGCAGATTGAAGTACAGTGGTTAATAGCTCTGTGGCCCAATTACCGCTAGACGTTCGTTTCAAAAGGGAAACCGGAATCACAGGCAAGTTAGCCTTAATTCGGAGAAACGGCTGAAATTAGACTTTTAATACTCTACTGTACCATCACATATGTAGGACATCTTTTCTTCTGTATCCATGACAGTGTCCTGTTTTAATGTCCTTTGGGGATGACAGGCTGTAGTGATAAAAGAAACAGCCCTTCCTCAAAGCATGCAGATACCTATCAGAGACGTAAAACTGAATACGCTGAAATGAAGGAGTGGAAAGCCATGTAATTTATTACTGTCATGCATGTCAGATTATGCTCACGAAGTCAACATGATGTTAGTTCAAGCAAGACTGTCCCTGTTCCTAACCCTTACAGTACTTTCACTTACAGTCTAGGATAGAAGATGGTTCTGCCATAAATACATTAACCACCAAATCCAGACAAGATATGACACATTAAGAAAAAAAATACTAATCTAGGTGGTTGATGGCACAAACCTTTAATCCCAGCGCTTGGGAGGCAGAGACAGGCAGATCTCTGAACTCGAGGCCAGCCTGATCTACACAGCTAGTTCCAGGATAGCCAGGGCTACACAGAGAAACCTTGGATCCAAACAAACAAACAGAAGACAAAAAAGAAAGAAAAAGAAAAAATGATTGAACAATACTTCAGGGCACATAAAGTCTGTGCTTCTGAGACAACTGGTAGGAGATGAGAAGGGTCTTCAGTGGAGGAGTTGAGTGGCCAGGGTTCAAGCAGTGTGTCGCATTTGACCCTCAGCTCTCAAGGCTGAACATGATGGGCACCTTCGACTCTGTTCCAGAACTGGAGAGATGAGAAGAAGACACTGGCTTAGGGTTACAGAGGAGGAGTAAGGAGCTGGGATTGAGCCTTTGACTAATACTAAGGAAGGCTGTACAACGACACTGGAAGAATTAGACATGATTTGAATGTGAGTGTCACAATCTACCGTCCTATATTGGGCCAAAGCATGTGTGCCCCTGTGATTTTGACTTTTTATGCCCCTTAGTTTTCACTGTTGACAAAACCAATGCTATCTCTCCATAGATGCCAAAAGCAGGACTTAGAGATGATAATAATGATAACATGATAATGGGCTTCTCACTAATGGCCAGGGATTAGACCCCATACCTATGCTTACCGACCCAAATCTTGTGTTTTTCCTGTCACCAGGGGAGAGATCCACCCCTCCTGCTGTTGACTCTAGAATTCACCCCTTCATAAAAAACATTCCAGTTGATAAAGCGGAAACCAATCCCCTCTGTCCCAGAGCTGACACTCTAATGCAAGACAGATGTATGGACCAAATTAGCAAAGAGACATTTGATGATATTTAGCTTCTGTGTGTGGGGGGGGGAAGATGAAGCTATGAGGGGTTGCCAAGGGCAGGAAAGCTACAATTCTAGGAATCAGATGCTCTGTGGAGGATGCACTGAGAAGGTGCTTTTCAATAAATACCTGAAGAGAAGAGCTATAGTCACAGCATGTGTGTTTCACGGTGGAAGCAGCAAACAGCCCTGAGCTGGGTGCTTCACAAGACTCCGTGGGTGGACAGAGGGATGAAAGAGAAGATCAGTGAGAGATGGGCAGTCCCAGAAAATCAAGCGTTGTGACCAACAGAAGGCTTGGTCGCAGCTAATATGCTAAGAAGGCTAAATGCAATATAGAAGTCCCTTTTAGTAATGGCTCCTCCCCCCTGACTCACATCAGGACAGATCTGGCATAAATGAGGAAGTGTCCAGGACAGCCACTTAAGATACAAACAGGACTCACCATGGAGGAGGTTCGTGGCAAGCAAGTGATAATACTGGCTTAGGCCAGAGCAATAGGGACACTGAAAGACAAGAACTCAGCTACGGCTGTTCCTCCTTCTGCAGCTGTCCTGCTGGGTGGCCAGTGTTCTTAGAGATGATGAACAAGGAAAAGCCCTCTCCAATGAGGGATGCCTGGGTGGAATGCAGGTGGTGTTGTGGGTGTTTTCATCTCTCTGCAAAGAGAACCTGATGCAGGGGGCACAGTTGTGTGAGAGCTCCTTTGTCGCATACGTGAGACAACGCAGCAGTAGACTCACTCTGAAACTGGGCACTACCCAGATTGCTGCCAGGTAGCAAATGAGTGAGGCAAAAGCCTGGTTTGCCCACACAGAGCTTCTCAGTTGGCTGTTACACTTCCTCGAACTTTTTCTCTTTTTTTCCTGCCATGTCTCTCCCTTCGTTTCAGAGGTCACCATGGCCTGCAGGTCTCTGCATCTACCTCAGCTCTCTCTTTACTTCCTCATCCGTCCTCCGTGAGTCTTTCCTGTTAATAAATCTTGCACGGCAAGTTCCTTTTTTAGCATCTGCTTCTAAAAGGACCCATACTCATCCATGGAATCTGTCTTGTTGGCCTTATGTTTTCATCGCTCTGTCCTCTCTCCTTTGCTTCTTGGAATCCCAGTGGACACGGTTATCTCCGTTAGCCAGCAGGAAAGAAAAATGATAATGGAGCAGATATAAACTGAGTCCTTGCTGTGTGCCGTGGAGTAGTTGCTACGAGTTTCCAAAGTCAAAGAGTTTATGTGTTAGCCCATTGTGTGATGTGGTAACAAGAATGCCTGAAACTAGGTGATTTGTAAAAAAACAAACAAACAAAAACATTTGTTTTCCTCACAGTCCTGAAGTCCTGGAGGCTAACGTTGAGTCTCCTGCAGGTTTAATGTCTCTAAGATGGTACCTGTCTCTCTGTCCTCCAGAAATGAGGAGGTCTGTGTCGTTCTGTGGCGAGAGGCGGAAAGGCAAGTGTGTCCAGTGCAGTGAGGGTCCTCTTTGAGAGGGGCCTTGATCCCATTCATCATGAAGAAGCCCTCCTGGTTTAGTCACTTTTAAAGGTCCCTCATCTTAGTACCACCCCATGGGCAATACCTGAGCTGGAAGACACCACATTCAAACTACAGAAACTAGAAAGCGAAGGAGCGGGAGTCGAACTCTTTCTATTGGCTCAGTCTCAGATGAGGATCCTTCTTCCTTCTGTAACCTTGTTCCACAAGCTTCATGTTTCTTGGCTGCTGGGGCAGATCTTGACTAAACCTGTGTATGGTACCCAGCAAGAAACTTGAACGCAGGAACCAGAAGGTGGTTCTCTGGAACTCCATGGTTCTTGCAACTTCTTAGGGTCATGAAATCCCACCTCTCCAGACAAGAATTGCTGGCACTGCTCATTGACTCCTGGAAGTAACCCCCCAAAAAAAGGATCATTCTTTGGCTAGTTGTAGGCTCCCTATCTGGAGTGGGTGGATATATACACTGTGTCTCCCCAGCAAAAATGTCACAAGAACGTCACCCTTCATCTCCCTTTTATTCTCGACTTCCAGCCTCCAGATTTTTACAACAATATGCTGATGTTGTGTAAGGCACCCAGTTTGTCCTGGCACTAGCAATCTGTTCTTCTGGCTTGTCGATCATTCATCCTGGGCTTCCTTTAATGAACCGCTCTGCTCCCTACTGCCAAATGGTTCTTCTCTACCTCACAAACAACTGAAGACTAAGCAATCAGTGTTAGAATTCTGTCTAAGCTCCACCCCACAATTACCTAGCAACAGCCAGGTATGTCCCTCCCCACAGTTGCCTGGCAACAGCCAGGTAGGCCTGCCCCACTATGAAAGGGGCTGCTTGCCCCTCCTCTCTTTCTTATCTCTCTTACCTCTTGCCTCTCTTCACCTCTATTATCTCTCTTGCCCCTCTTGGGCTCTCCTCCCCTCCCCCCTCTCTCCACACAGTCATGGCCGGCCTCCACTTCTCTACACTCTCTACTCCTCTACCTTTCTCTGCCTCCACGACCCCATTAACTCCCATCCTCTGCTCTAAATAAACTCTATTCTATACCATGTCTCTGTGTGTCTGGGCCTTCGGGGGAAGGGATGCCTACTGGGGCACCCCCTTCCCCCCACATCGCCATATACCATATTCTCCAAACCTCTTTCTCTTTTTATGATCACAACAACCAGTATGTCCAAGTCTAAGCATGGTGACTGCTGTATGGAAACCGGCTAGAGGACCTTCCCTAACGCTTTTCTCTGGAGCGCTCTACTGAAGAGGGTGAACTTAAAGAGAGTGAGGCCCATCTTACTAACTCAAGCGCTTTTGCTATTATCTTCATTCAGTTGATGATGGAATTTGGAGATGGGGACTTCTCATGGCTGCTCACGCTGAGACATTCCTGGAGAGAAATCAATGCTATGAAAAGAGAAATGACAATGACAACCAGAGAAATGACAAGCAAGGGGGTTCCAACCAAACATAATATGAGTACCATTCCTGAAGCTGTAGCCTCTGCTCATTTGCATATAGGCTAAACAAATTCTTTTCTATTGTTTGAATCCATCCGCATTTCTTTCAAAAGCAACTGGAGTTTGAACAGACCGATTGTAGATAGCGTTGCCAAAACCTAACAATCCCCTGTCTCAGGTCAAGTGTTTTCTTTCCTTCTTTGCTCCATCCTCAGTTCTCCATCTGGACGTCCAGTCCTCCCCTCTCTCCTCCTGCACCTGTGGAGAAACTCCAGAATGGGAGTGAGGATTAAGGAGGCTTTGCACATCTCCTCCATTTACACCAAACTTGAAAGGGAAGGTAATCCTAACTGGATCTCTTTTCTACATCTTCCTTTTACAAGCAAGTTCAATCTCATTTCCAGTGCGCCAGGGACACCTCGAAGGGAGGCTGTAAGGGAAACTTTTCTCTCGGATGATCTTATCAGTCTTCATACTGAGTAATTAAAATTGGAGTACAAAAAGAAAATTGACAAAATGAACTAATTAATGACCTACTGTTCTCAAATATGGCTCTCTCTCTCTCTCTCTCTCTCTCTCTCTCTCTCTTTTAGAGAAAATATGTAAATTGACTGTAAAGATTGGAAGATTAAAATACACACATAATTTTACTCTTGACCATGACCATGAATTTAAATACACTGAGCAGGATATTATGCTGAGCTGTCTGTGGTCCTGAAAAGAGGGCGATTACAAGTATGGATATTTTTACTGTGTATTTTTTATATGTTGTAATGACATATTTCACATACCCATAAATGTCGGCCTTTATATTGTTATACATATGTAAGTAGACGGGTGTAAACCTTGTGCATGCCTTGAATTATTACCGAACACATGGAAAGAGTGATGTATCGGACTTTGCAGAAAGTACATTGCATATTATTAACCTAAATAATAAGTAATAGTAAATGCTTATATTGCATTCCAGGTACTCCACTAAAGTCTGAAGACAACAAATGCCTCCCTAGCTATTAGGAAGGACTCTCTTTTTAATTTTTTTTATTTTATTTTATTTTTGTCAAACTTGGCTTAAATGGTGATTTGTATCTATACACATCTCTTTATCTTGAAAATTTCTTAACTTCTCTCCTCCAACAATTATTTCTAGTTGACTGTATACATTCAGCTAACTTATCTTCCACGGGGCTCTGGGCAGTCAAATAACAAGGGATATCTTTGGGAAACAGCAACAGCTAAGCGTTGTACACAGAATCGGATAGCCTCAGTGCTGGGCTGGAAGGAGAGACTCCTGTGGTCAAGAGCAGATCGGAAGAGTAGCTCCTTTCAAAATGGGAGAGAAGGGAGCCCAACCCCCCAGTGCTGGACGAGGATGGAAGAGCAGGCAGAGCATGAAATAATAAGACTAATAAGACCGAGCGAGAGCACAAATGAGAACAGGAGAATCAAAGAAGAAGCCCCTGTTCATTACCCTGCCGTTACCCTAAGTCTCGAGAGCACTGTTAAGTACTTTTCTTTGGTCGCCATTAGTTTCCCAACACCCCTTGTTTCTACTGTCTCCTAAGACCTCATCCTGAAGCCATTGTTGCCAAAGAAGTACTGTGACTCCAACCAACCAGGCTTTCTGAATGCATCTGCCAGCAAGGCTCCCTTCCAGGATCTGTTAACGCCAGGGCATAGCTGTCTGTCCCCGGCACCTCCTTTACCTCACTTGTTGGAGCCCATTCCTGTGTTCCCACTGTTCATTTAGAGATGCCTCTTAACTGCCACAAATCCCCTGGTTATCTCCTCCCTACACAGTTGGGGGGAGGGCTTTTTAAGGACAGTGACCATCCCTTTAATCTCTGAATTTCTGGAACTGAGATCATGTGTGACCCATGGACTAACCTCTGTCACATGTAATGATTTAATGCAGTGGCTCTCCACCTTCCTAATGCTGCAGCCCTTAAATATAGTTCCTTATGTTGTGGTGATACCCAGCCATAACGTTATTTCTTTGCTAGGTCGCAACTGTCATTTTGCGGCTATTATGAATCATAATATAAATATCCGGTATGCAGGCAAAGGGGTCGCGACCCACAGGTTGAGAACCACTGATTGTTCTGTATTGTAAACCTCCATTCTTCTCTGATTTACTTTTAAGAAGCTCTTCCCTTGTCCCACGCAAGGCCAACATGACCGTATTTTAACCCTGGGCAGGGAGGCACAGGATTTAATAATTTTGGTGATGGTGTCCGAAAATTCCGAGCTGACGATGGTCAGTATTCACTGAAGGAAAGGAGATGAGGTTGAAGAGAGCACATTGGTTAAGTCTACAGAACCAGCTAGATTGTGTCATCCTGGCTGAGCTGCAGACAGGGCATCGTAAACCCTGGGGTCTGGGTACCTCCTGCCTTCTTCATTAGACAGCTTTGTATCTGAGTGGCTGCTTCCTCGCCTGAACTATTTTGGTACATCTATTATTGGCTCCCGTTTAGCGTCTGTTTATTTAAATCTGCTTTCCACTGGAACATAATTCTCTTGATTATTGGTTGATGCCGCGACACAGTAGGAATACAGATAATTGTCACTGTGCACATTCTGCTGGAAATGTAAAATTATTATCTTCAGAGCTGTTGAGTAGGGTGTTTGAGCGCTAATGTTATACAGCTCGGGCACGTGGAATTTGTAGAGTGCTAATTTGTTGGCTCTATTGCCTTCCTCCGCTGGCTGTCATCTGAGCCTCCCCAGGGACCCAGGCAGACACCCAACTCCCCGGGAGCATCTACTATTCACTCCCGATGAGGGGGAAGAGAGGGTCATTTCCAAGCACTCAGAATATTGGGGCTTCCTTTGTGGTCATCAGAGAGTCCGAGGTCACAGATGAAGACCCCCACCCTGGCCCCTCACTTGCTCAAGCCGTCCTTGCTTTGCTGGGACTGTCTAACCCAACAGCAAAAATCAAAGTGTGTGGGGTAGCGGCCGCGCGTAGCTCAAGCCTCACGCAGCAAAGACGCGGTCAGAGTGGAGGATGTGTCCGAGGTCTCCCCACTGTCCACCCATCCAATTCCTACCCCCCCTTCTCTTTGCCCATTCCCCCTTTCTCCTCACCTGCTCCAATCTCCGCGCCCCCCCCTCCGCTTACCAGCCTCCGCACACCTACCTCCAGCTGTCAGCTCCCCACCCCAAACTAGCTGCCTCTTCATTTACAAGCAGCATCACTAATTGCTTTTTAGGGTCCCTTTTCTGCTCTCTGTTCAAAATTCACTGGGCGTTCCCAGCCCCTTTTATACTACTTTTTCTGAATCTTTTCAGCCTCTTTTACAAACTTAGCACTTTCTGTGCCTCTTTTAGTCTTTAGGAGAAGAAAGAGACTTGAGAGGGTTGGTTTTTTTTTTTTTTTTTTTGGCAGTAAAGCGCCTTCTCTGGCACCCCCTCCCCCGCTCCCTCCCTCCCTCTGTCTCCACCCCCACTCCCCGCACAGCACACGCATTGGCCCTCCTCCCACTGAATGGGGCTTTGTGCAGGGAATTTCCGGAACATAGCCCAGTGCCCAGGCCCCAGTGTGAGGAGAGGAGGGGCCCAGCCTGCAAGGAGACCCTTAAGCCCACCCCATTACCACGGTCACTGTTTGCCCCGGATTCTCTAAAAGGCCTATTGTTGCCTGTTGCCAGGTGTTCCTTAGCAACGCTTGAGCCAAGCTGCCTACCCTATTTAGACCCAAAACTTTTCAATGGCCTCCAAAACCCGTGCTTGTCAGTGCTGTAGACCGCTCCTCAAACAGCCTCAGAAGGGAGGGAGAAGCCAAACCATCCCCCAGCCGTCTGCTTTTCAAATATCTGTGTTTGAGGCTGCTTTGGGGCTTCTTGTCTTTTGCCTAAGATCAACGGGCCAAACAATCGCAATTAAAATTTCTCTCTCCTAATGCTTCGGCTCCCTCCAACCTCCACCCCCACCGAGTCACAGACCCCTCTCTAACTTAATATTCAGCCAGGACTGGATTTCATCATATTCTGCAAACGCCTCATGACTTTTCTTCTTAGACCATTTCCAAGGAAATTGCTTTATTGCTCTAGGACAGTTGGGTGGGCTTGTGTGCAGGAGGTTGACCCTTCCTCTGCTCTGGTGGGGAGGAAGGTAATAGAATCACAGAGTCTGTGTTCCAGGAGGAATCTTGATGACGGTCCCAGATGAGGGTCTGGAAGTCCAGATCCGGGAATGGTCTGGCACGACTCACCTAGTGATTTACAAACAGATGGGGGATTCTGGACCCAAGTGCCCCTGACCCCAAAACCCAAGTTTTCCCTGTACTCCACTGAGATGAAGAGAAGCAGGCTGTACAAGGGAGAAAGCAGAAAGGAGTGAAGAGAAGAGAAGAGAAGAGAAGAGAAGAGAAGAGAAGAGAAGAGAAGAGAGAAGAGAAGAGAGAAAAGAGAAAAGGGAAAAAGAGAAAAGAGGAAAGAGAAAAAAGAAAAGTAAAGAGAAGAGAAGAAAAGAAAAGAAACTAAACTGTGTACCTCATAAATAAAAGCAAAAAATGGAAGGAGAATAGGTTTGGTTTCCTAGGCATTTGAGGCATTGAGAGTTACCCACTCTCTTACCTAGACCCTAGAGACAAAGCATGTCTTCTAAGGCATCCGTTACACTTTGAATATAAACTGTGCCTGCAGACTCGTGTCTGATACCTGTTTGCTGGGCAGTGCTACACCTTGGGGAAGTTCTGCAGACCTGTGGAAGGTGGGATCTTTCTGGAGGAAGTAGACCACTTAGCGGTGGCCACTCTGAAGGCTGTACCTGGCCCCCCCCCAGTCCTCTCTCTGCTTCCCTGACTGCCACATGCTCCTGCTACCATGATGTCCTGCCCAGGCAGGAGAGGCCAAGAAAGCATACGCTTAATCCTCTGAAGCAGGGAGGCAAAAGAAGACTTCCCTTAAGAAGCAAGTGTGTAAATAATATATCCTTGAATTTCTCTTTGGCTACATATTTCCATTCTGAAAGTTCCAGGAATCTCTGTGGATCCTGAACTACCCAGAGCTAGATACAGCATGGGGGAAGTTAAGAGCCAGTCAGCTGCAGCGTGCCTCTCCTGATTATCACTTGGAGGTAGGAATGGAAGGATTAGGCCACAGCTACAGGGCATGCAGAGTAAAAAAAAAAAAAAAATCAAAGCAGCTCCCTTTGCTGTCTTGTCCGGGATGATCTGGTGCCACAGATCCTGGCTTGCCCCTCTTACACAGGCCACTATTGTCCCTTGGACACATCAGGCTTCCTCTAATCTCAGGACCTTGCTCTATTCTCTGCATCGATAGCTCTGCCCTTAAAGTCATTTTGAGACTGGACCCATCTCCAACCCCTGTGAGCAGATCATCCCAGCAGATACTCTCCAGGTTCCATTTTTTCTCTTGGTCTTTTGAAATCTCTATAACGTTTGGCATTATACACACTTACGATTTGTTCTTATTTATGAGTTGTGACAGCTATAATCTTATTCCTCATCCTCATAAAAAAATTGCTCTATACAGGTGTTTGTCATTGATTTATCACAACCCCAACCTCAAGCATAAACTCTCTGGGAATGAGAGCTTTTGTCTTGCCTATGACCACAGTTCCAGACCTCAGAACTAGTTCACAGACTAGTACTGTGCCTAGAACACAGAAGGGGCTCACTGAATATTTAATGAAAGCATGAGTGAATGGAATGTGTTCGTTGGTGGTAACATGTATCCCAGACATGGTCACAGATCCCTACTGCTGCAGGACCATGGGCCCAGACATTACCCTTGGTGGCCTTCCAAGGGGGTCGACCCCATCACCTCAGGTGGCAAGTCAGGCTACTCACATCAGGGTGTTCCTTACTGCTCTCCTGTCTCCAGCCATGCAGATGTCGTAAGGCTGGGCAGAAATGGTCCCAACCCTCTTCTGGCTGCAGCACTAGGAAGATCCCATGAGCCATGCAGTTGTGTGGGTGCAGGAGAGAGGCTGCAGAGCTGGTCCTGGTGGAAGGAGTGCAGGAGAGCTTGTTCCAGAGTTTTGACTTAGCCCATCCCTAACATCTACCCCATCTATAATCTGGAGCACGTGAAAGGGTCAGTCCTGCAAAAAAACCTAAAGCTTCAGGATCTGCAGGACACAGAGTCCTAGCAGGATATCCAAGAGGAGTCCTGGTGGGGATCCAGAATTGAATGTGTGGCACATGCCTGAGGTCTCGAAAGAGAACAAGGACTGGTTGCAGTGAACATTTGCAGGAAGAGCTGTTAGGATAAAAGGGTTTGGTTTTGTTTGGGGCAGAGGTTGCAGGGCAGAGGGCATATATGGAGGATGGGAGATGAGCGGGCTTGGGCCACATGATGTGAAATTTACAAAGAATCAACTTTTTAAAAGTTTAAAGAAAAGGAATTTTTTTAGAAACAGAAGAACTCAGACCACAAGGAGAGAAATGAGTGAGCAGAGAGGACAAGGACCTTTGCTACCTTTGGGCTTCAAGCCCGGCCCTCATGTTATCCATTTCACAAAGGTCTTCAAAAGGGCTTTACAAATATCCTCTCGCCTTTAATCTGAGCACTCAGGAAGCCAAGGCAGGGAGATCTCTTTGAGTTCGAGGACAGCCTGACCTACATAGCAAGCTCCGAGACAGCCAGGACTACATAGAGAAACCCTGTCCAAGCAAAACACCTTTGGCTTAGGTTGGCATGGGGTCAGAAACCATAGACTGTCAGCTTTCTACTCAGTCCTTGGTCAAGAGCCAGTTGTGTGAACTTGAAGTGGGTTTCCAACATGCTGTCTTGGAATTCTAAAATTTAAACTATTACTACTAGGTATGTCTAAACTATTACTACCAGATATTAATAAAATGAAATGAAATGAAATGAAATAAAATAAAATAAAATAAAATAAAATAAATAAAATAAAATAAAATAGAATAAAAGTTCATTGAAAACAAAACACAAGTTAGATGTGGTAGTGCATACTTTTAATACCAGCACTCAAGAGGCAGAGGCAGAGAATCTCTGAGTTCACCACAAGTGAACTAGACATATAGAGTGAATCTCTGTCTCACAACAAACAAAATGAATAACTTTTCCTGACACCTGCAAAACTCCCTGTCAGTCCGAGATGGAAATGGCTGCTTTCAGCATACCCCCTCACGCAATGCAGTCACTAAACAATTGTCTCAAGTCTCTTCCATGTGCCAAGCACTGCGCTATGAGTTGTAGGGGCACTTTCTCCTTGTACCTGTCTTGTTTACATTTCTATGGAGTATCAGGGAATCAGATTCATTCTTTGTCATGTGCATGCATAAAGGGATAATTATTAGTTAGCCTTTCTCAAATCGGTTGATTATTTGTTCTTAACAACACGACAGGAGTCCTACAGTCTCTCTTGTGGAAAAGGTAGGTCAGTGGAATGGCTCAATCTTCCACTGTGCAGTGCTAGCTGCATTGTTGCCCATCCAGCACCCTCCATTTCTTTCTTGTGGTTACAACAGGCCCTTATTCTTTTGGGAACTGAGCTCTCCTATTCTGCATGGTTCTGGAATGACCGAAATAGAGCGTCTCACTTTGCGCTTAGGTGGTAGACAGACATTTTCACAAGTGTTTGCCACTTGAGCCTGTGGACCCAGTATGACTGGAAATTTTTATCTGTTTCCACCTCAGTAAAGTAAAAAAAAAAAAAAAAGACTGTGTGTGGTGATGAGACCAGATTCCAGAGTCAAAGGTACAAGTGTTTTGTAGGTAAGGGGCCGAAGGAAAAGTATAAACAATGTTAGAAGTTGAAGGTCCCAAGGGATCATGAAGGATGCTGTCACTGATCTCACCGTGAACTGAAAAGTCGGAGCTGTAGGGCAGGCAACTGGGGCTCTGATAAGGGAGGTCAAGGGTTATGTTCCTGAATATCATCTAGATTTAAACGTGGGAGTCAAACCAGGAGTTCAGAGTTTATGAAGGAAGAGTTCAATACCAGAGAGCAAATAAGACAGCAGCTTGCAAATGACACCTGGACAATTGCTTCATATTCCGGGCTGCTCTCTTTGCTGACTTTGTAGGCCAGTGATAAGATGAACCCAGGGAAGGGGAATGGTGGCCAACAGCAGCAGCTCAGAAGTGCAGACCCTTGGAGGGTACGGTTTCTTCTTTTACAAATTCCTTGATCCGGGCCTGAGTTGTTGACTCGGTCATTAACGCGCTTGCTGTCCTAGTGTGAGAGCCCAGATGGGAATCCCTAGCACTCACCTGGAAGGCATGACCTGCTAGCATGTGTTCACAAACTCCATGGTAGGAAAGCTGATCCAGGTGGCTCTCTGGAGCTCCCTGGCCCTCTAGCCGAGCCTACTTCCTAACACTACAAGAACCAAAGCACAATGAAAGAAGACTCTGTCTCAAAAATCAAGACAGGGGTATCCACTCTCTCCAATCAATACAGTGCTGGAAGGCTTAGCTCGAATAACAAGACAAAAGAGGAAAATTAAAAGAGATACAACTAGGAAAAGAAGGCAACTCATCTCTATTTGCAGATGATAGCCTATACGTAAGAGATCCTAAAGACTCCACCCAAACACTTGTAGACATGAGATACATTTTCCGCACTCAGTTCAAGCTTCCAGATAACAGATTTATAGTTCATGGTAATTTTCTACAGCAACATTGCTAAACGAATCCAATCTCTATCTCCTAATGATTTCAATTTTGTAGACCTATCGTACAACTGATGACTTGAAAAACTCCATGCTGATGTTTTCCAGCTCAGCTTGCTTCTCAGTGCCTTCCTCATCCTCGTTTCTGTCGTCATGTTGAGTCTCCCCGACGTCCTGGAAAAGACACATCAAGGAACTTAAAGAATCCTTTAAAGAATTCTTTCACTCGCTGTTTCCTATGAAGGATGGTTCGATCATGTCCTCTGTTTACCTACTGAATCAATTACCCTAGTTCAGATCCTTATCACTGAGATGTAGACTACTCAATAGCCCCATCACTGTCTCTTTCCCAACCACTCATAGTCAATGCCAACAAGGTTATCTTGGACAGCTAAGCCATCCTCTTACGGAGAATGTGACCTAGTCTGCACCAGCGTATCTACAAAGTAAAGTCCAAGCTCTATCCAAATACCATTGGCATCTTGCTGCACTGTGTTAATCTCATCCCTTACCACTCTTTTTCCTTACACTGCACATGCATCACACCCAAGCACGTACATGTATATGCATGAAAATGACCACAACCTATTACTCCAGTTTTCCTGTATTCTTCAGCATACAAGCCTCTTCTAATCCTTCGTTGTCCAATGTCAGTATGATATTATCCCAACCCTTTTCTGTCTACACCCGGAATAAGGACTTTATTCTGTGTTTCCACACATGTAATCCATGCTCGCTTGTGGTACTCATCAATTGTACTGTGGTCTTTCATTTATGCATCTGCTCCCCCCCCCCCCGCAAAGGTGAGCTCTTTCTATGTTTTAATGATACCGTGGTGTGCCTCATCTCTTTTCTCTTAAACACCTGAATTCTAGTTTGTTGAACTTGGTGTTACTCCTGTGAGAGGCCATAGGGAGGGAGTTGGATCAGCAGTGGCCTTGTTTCTTGTTTCTGGCACACACGAAGGGGTATAATTTAGGAATAATGAATGAAACTAACCTTCTCCTACATAAGTACATAACAATAAACTTTCTTTTTTAATTGATTCTTTGTGAATTTCACACCAGGTATCCCAATCCCACTCATTGCCCTGTCCCTTTGTACTCACCTTCTGCCCTTGAAATCTACCCACCAAAAGAAAAAAAAAATAACTCATTGTGGAAGCTGCAGTGTATAGAGTATGTCCCACAGGGTACCCATTTGTCCACACATTTTTACTTGCAAATGTTCATTGCAATGAGACACTGATGCGGTTTGATGCTTCTGGCTTCTGCTACACTATCCATAGTGGATCTTTACTGGAGCATCTCATGGATGGATATCTATGTCCCTCCCAACCCCATCCCCACCCCATGTCGTGGAGATCATACAGCTTTGGATCTGTTGGACCAGTCCCTTCATGGACCACAGCAATTCATAGATGGGGTAGATGTTGGGGTGGGCCAACTCAAAGCCTTGATTTGGGTCTGAGTGGTAGCTGAGATGGTCAGCCTGCCAGTTCTCCTGTGTCCATGCCACTAGGGTGAGCTCTCCGGCACTACCTGAGCAAGCTTGTGCAATGCTGCAACTAGCAAGGGGCAGAGGCAGCTCTCTCACTCTCAATCCCTTGGGGATGCTTCAGTTGCACCCATGCCAGCAACTCTCCTGTGCTGCCCAGATGAGGTGCAGCGCTGTCTCCTAAGTGCTGTCCCTATGAGGGGCAGGGCCAGCTCTCCTGCCTGAGGTAAGTAGTTAGTGGTAAGGGGGACTAAGGGCATCTCTCCATTGCCCATGGTGTCGGGGCTGGTTCACCCATGCCATCAATGGACTTTCTAACTCTATGGTAAGACATGCCTTCCAAGTTATGGGACCCTGAGATAAATATTTTGGTCCTTATAGGTTTGGGGTTTATTGACATAGAATTCATATTTTTCTTCAGAGGTATGTTTCCATGTTTAATGAAAGCCACTAGTTACCTGTAAAAAAATGGAACAAATTAATGTTGCAATAATTTTCACTTATAAAGTGCTCTCAAAGGCAGAAACATACAAAGCAGTTGTTATTCAGGAATTTTCCGTACATTTTTTAGAACCTCGGACCAACCTCATCCAGCACCTTCTGTGAAGTGAATTCTGGAGCATCATAGAATGACTAAGGTAAGTAAGGATTTGAAGTGGCCAGATTCTTCCTGAAGTGCACAGGACAAACATTTTACATTAAGAAGGCGAGGAAATGAAAGATGAGAGCTGCTTCCCTCTTTGTTGATTATTAGTTGAGCAGTCAGTCAGTCAGTCAGTCAGTCAGTCAGTCAGTCAGTCAGTCAGTTTTCATCAGTAAACCAAAACACCTGACAGAAACAACTTAAAGGAGAAAGGACTTCTTTTGGCTTGTGGCTTCAGAGGTTTCTGTCCATGCCCATGCACTAGAGCAGAAGGTGCTATCAGTCAGAATACTGTGTCAGATATGAAGTGGGGAGAGAAGAGTGGGCCCAAGACCAGGCATAACCTTAAAAGGCATACTTCCAGTGACCTATTTTTCACTAACTAAATCCTACTTCCTAACGTTTTCAGAACTTTACAAAAAATAACATCACCAACTAGAGACCAAGCATCCAACACATGAGTTCGTATCATTTTATATTTAACTCATGGAAATATCCAGACTGAAATCTTGGGGCAGTGGGGATATGTCTACTTTTTAAATTGTTTTAACATCATATCTGGCATGAGTCAACTTTCAAATAAATTATTATTGCATTATAAAAGTGAAGACTTTGGGATCTGGTAAGGTACTTAGTGTGTAAACATTAGTACCCAAGTTGCATCACCAGTATCCATGTAAAAACCATGCCATGGTAGTGTGAAATTGTTATCCTAACCTCAGATAAACAGAGATAGTGGATCTCTAGGGCTAGCTAAGTAGCTAGCCTAGACTAATTTTCAAGCTACAGGTCCCAGTGATCCTGTCAGAAGAAAATGTAGATGGCAACTGAGGAAAGAAATGCCCAGTTGACCTCTGGCCTCTATGTATGTACACATACATGCACACGGATGAGCATTCACTCACACAAAATGAAGAACTTGTGTGTGCAAGTGTGTGTGTGTGTGTGTGTGTGTGTGTGTGTTGTATGCTGTAAAAGTCATATCACAATTGGATTTTCTTTTCTAACATTGTGCTGTTCTCGACTGACTCCTCGACTATTATAAAGGGTAGATATGCTTTGTTTGGAGCTATGCTGGGAGTCTAAAGAAAGAGGACAAATAGAGTTATGAGATAGAGTTAAGAGCTGTGTTCCCGAATCTCTGTCTCCATGTTGTCATTTCCCAAGAAATCAAAAGTACAACTAAAATAACTAAAAATTAAGGATACCAGAAGCCTAAGGGAAAAGCTCGTAATTTTCCAACTATTTGTTGGAAAACTAGCTCTAGAAAGATGGAGAAGGGAGGAAATGGGTAGAATACAAGGGTCTACTGGAACTTATTATTCCTAGTTTACAAAAGGCAATTGCTGAATTTTCCTAAATTGTATGAGTCAACTGTTTTAATATGGCCACAATGAAAAATTTCGTGAAATAAAGTCACAACAAAATTAGTAATTATAAAGTTACAACAAAATTAGTAATCATTTTAAGCAACTAATATTTAGAACTCTCTACTCCCTGTTTGACTATATTTTGTGACTGATTATATTTTGAGGTTGTTTCGTGTATTGAATTTGTGCCTACATGATGACAATGTTATGTTGATGGTGTACAGCTATTCATCACTCCCCAATTTGGTTAGTGATGCTGTGCTGGTTGTTTAAAACTTGCTGTGGTAGGAGGACTGTCTTCTATGAGTCATGACAAATTATGTGACTTATGATGGATGCTTCCTTTTTTTCTAGCAACGATACTTATTAAATAAATTAAATATTCTGATCAGAAACAAAATTTGATCTTATGGCTACAGGAATATTTACCAGAACAGTTACTATGTCTGACAGGAAGCAAAGACACATTTAAGCCCATACTGTGTAAAAGACTGGAGGATATAATTTACATACATCATGTCCCTTGATAATCTTCATACAAGCCTGATGATATTAGCTCTACTTCTATAAACAAGGAAAGTTAGAATCTAAAATAAAAGATACCAAGTCATTCTGCCATATACTGCTTTTAGTGGCAAGGATAGTCAAAAAGAGACGAGAGTCTTCTAGTGGCTTTAATTTAAATGATTAGTTAAAGCACATGAAGAGGGAATTTTTTTCTTGGTTACAGAATGCTAATGTCAAACTATCTAAGTCAATAAGAAAATATATTGGCTCCTATAACTATAAAAGGCCAGCTGTGCATATTTAGTTTGTGGTCCCATATAAAGCCTCTACGATATTTCTTTTTTGGTCTCCAGGCTTCATCTCCATACCTGTAGCAGCTCTGTACCTCACCTGTGTTTACAACTGCATCCAGATGGAAAGCTACCATTGCTTCCCCACAGATGATATCTCTTCAAAGAAAACCTTCTGTGTTGATTTGAATAAGAAACTGCCCCCCCCAGCCGGGCGTGGTGGTGCACGCCTATAATCCCAGCACTTGGGAGGCAGAGGCAGGTGGATTTCTGAGTTCGAGGCCAGCCTGGTCTACAGAGTGAGTTCCAGGACAGCCAGAGCTACACAGAGAAAACCTGTCTCGAAAAACCAAAAAAAAAAAAAAAAAAAAAAAAAAAAAAAAAAGAAAGAAAAAGAAAAAAAAAGAAAAGAAAAGAAAAGAAACTGCCCCGCCTTTAGGCTCATATATTTGAATACTTATTTCTCCTCAGCTGGTGGAACTATTTGGGAAGGATTAGGAGGTGTGGCTTTGTTGAAGTGGGCTTTGAGGTTTCGAAAGGCTCCAGTAGTTTCCAGTGTTTCTTTCTCTCTGCCTAATCAAGATGTGAACTCACACCTTTGCCTCACTCTGCCGTTATGGATGCTCACCCTTTGAAACCATAAGCCAAATTAAATGCTTTGTTTTATAAGTTGGCTTCATCGTGGCATTTTGACATGGCAATAGAAAGGTAACTAAGCTACCTTGCTTAGTTCCAAGGCAAATTTGAGTTGTAAATCAGTAATTGAGATATTCTCTAGGGTCATAGAAAACCATGCATAAAATGTCTAAATTACCAGTCAACTACCCATGTTCATCCCTAAGGATGAGACAAGCATACTCTAAGGTATGCTCTTGAAGCAGAGAAAATAATTTGACTATAAGCAAGGTCCTTGATTTTTTTTTAAAATTAAGATGGATTGACTATATTTATTCTCTTCTTTAAAACAATCACCAATAAATAAGTAAATAAATAAATAAATAAATAAATAAATAAATAAACAGGCAAGCAAGCAAATACCTAAATAAGACAAATAGACAGGCAGAGATAGATAGATAGATAGATAGATAGATAGATAGACAGAACAATGACTTTCTAGATATAGAACATTTCAGACAAAGAAAGGCAGTAATCCAGCCAAAATGAAAAACCAGATAAACTCTCTTGATGTTCAAACTTCATTCTAGAACCCTACTCTGAGCTGTACCATGAGGAGTGTGAAGTGTCCAAATGATGCTTGTCCATATATCTGAAGGCTAAGTCTGGAAATCTGAAGAGACTTAGGCAACCATGCAGTACTAGAGATGAGATAGCTCTACAGAGAGTCGTAGAGACATTCAGTGGTCACTCCTAGAGTTGTTAGTGGATGCAGAGCAATGCATAGCTTTGAGAAACATACCCAACACTTCGGAAAGAATTGCCTGAAAGAATTAAAGCAAACAATCCCATGTCACACAATGCCAATAATAATACACGTTATCAAAAAACAGACTCAGAAATCTCATTTAGAGGGCATCAGTTACAGTTCTAAAAAGAAACATAAAATGATTTGCTTAGAGTAATTAACCCTAGTTTAAAGGAATGACTGGGTTTCTAAAATAAGAATCCCCCATAAATCTTAAATTAATTTAACTATATTCCAGATCAGAGCTCAAGAATACATGTAGGAATGTAAGAATATCTTGCACACAATAGGTTAAGCTCAAAATAACTCTGGTAATTTTCAAGCAAAAATTACCAGGCAGATATGCAAAGAAACAAAACAATAACATGAAAAATCAACTATTCAAATTGATCCAGAAATCTCAATGCTAAAATTAATAGATGAATATATTAACATAGTCATAACTATATAATTCAAGAATCCAAGAAAAGTTGTACATGTTAAATAGAGCCATAGGAGAGAATTTTAAGTCCAATTAAACTTACAGTGATAAAAATTAAAATGCCTCAGGTGGAATGAAAAGACTAATCATAGCTTATATATTGACAATTACTAGATGTGAATACAGAGCAATCAAAAAGATCTTAAGTGAAAAGAAAAAGGAGAGGCCAAGGCTGGATGAAGCAGACAACAGTGAACTCGGCAACGCATGTAGCTTCATGTATGCAAAACTGTAGACCGTGGAGGGTGGAGACCTATAGACTGTATAATGGACTAATACCAAAAAATGCTCAAAACTAAAGGAAGCTGTAAATTCATAATTCAAGAATCTCAACAAATCTCCAATTAGGAAACACGAAGAAAATTACATAATAGTGAGGTTAGGATCAAATTGTTTAACTCAAAGCATAGAAATAAAATCTAAAGAAATAAAATCTAAAAAAAATAAAACAGGAAGAAAGGTTTTATAATGTATGCTGAGAGAAAATGTAAGGAGAACATAACACATTTCATCAGGAAAAAAAATACATGTGGGAAAACAATCCTTTTAAGACTGAGGGGGTGAAGATGAAGGAGGGAGGAGACCCTCCTACCTTAAAGACATTTTCCTGGTGAAAATAAATTGGAAAAACAAAGATGAAATAAAGGGTTCTGCAGACATAGAAAATCTCAGAGCTCACAGTCAGAATGAGAACATAGAAAGGAATATTGTCAGCAGATATAAGTTATGCCAAATAAATATCTTGATCCACCTAAGTAATTAATAGCATCAAAATTAAATATATGAGAAAGAAATGTCTGCATTGGTAGAAAGGATCATGTCTTACTCACAGGCTTCTTTTCACCACGGATCAATCCACGTAGAACCTGTGTAATTTCCAGGTCTCAGCGGTAGCAGCATATGCCAACTACTTCAGTATATCAGTCCCTGAAAGTGTGCTCATTGTGAGGTTGTTTTTGTCTGTTGTTGCTGAAACTGCTCCTTTATATGTCAGTTTTCCTGGAACTCAGGAACCTCCTGCCATTTACTTGGATCCTTTAAAATGCTGGGATTATAGATCTGAGCTATCATGGACAGCTTTGTGGGATTCTCTTATCCTCAGTGGGTCACATAAGCACACACTAGTGAGGTGTTTGGTAGAGCTACCATTGAAAATCCCAAAATGGATCCTTCCAGCCCACCATCATGTGTTTGGGACTTGACCACTTGATGTGGGGTCCAGGTCCCCCTAATTCTTCCCTGATGTCCTTTCAGTCTTTTTAGCTGGTCTCCATTTTTCGTAACTCCTACCAAACCTCAGAATAGCTCTCTACCAGGGACCTCAGAGCTACCACACTCACACGCCTGAGATTCAGAGACCTCATAAGCTAGGATCCAGAGTGGGCAACAAGGAACCAAAGAACAGAACACCTACCCAGTAAAGATGAGACCATATATCTAAACCAAGAAATATTTCAGTTGTCATTACGTCAGATGTCTATATCTCAGTGAAAATGCTCAGACATGGACAACCAAGACTGTATGCCTCCTCCAAAAGCCAGGAACCCTATTTATTGTTTTAGGCTCTGAGAAAAAGAAGCCAAAAAGACAAGGACTTTGAAATAGCAATCACGATGCATTCAAGGACCTTAAAGAGGGTGTTAATAGATGCCTTAATAAAGACCACGAGAATACAAACATTTGAATGAAATAATGAAAATAATTCAAGATACGAAAGTAGAATTTAACAAAAGAATGGATCATTAAAGAAAATCTAATCTGAAATAAAACTAGAAATTAAAACTTCAAGAAATCAAAGAATTTCAGTTCTTGAAGACTAGATAGAAGAAATGAATACTCAGTAAAAAACAAAAACAAAAACAAATTATGTTAAACCTAGAAAAAATATCAGCCACATGACCACACCTATAATTAGTTATAGAGGAAGGAGAAAAACCCCAAGTAAAAGGGAAAGAAAATGTTTTTAGCAAAATCATAAATGACAGTTTCCTTAATCTACTGAAAGAGATGCCTATCAAGGTACAACAGGCTTACAAACCATCAAATAGTCAGAACAAGAAAAGGAACTCCCCGTGACAAATAATAATCAAATCACTAATCTACTGAACAAAGGATATTAAAAGCTGCATGAGAAAAAGATCAAGTTGTTATAAAGGTTATTATAACTGCAGACTTTTCATATAGAGCCGAAAGCCAGAAGCACTTGGATGGATATTCTACAAGTTCTAAGAGACAACAGATGATAACCCAGAGAACTATGCCCAGCAAAACTATCAGTCACAATCTGTAAAGATAAAAACAAATTTAAGCAATTTCTGTCCATCAACCCAAGCTCCATAGAAGCCACTAGTAGGGAACCTTCAGTCTAAAGACAAAGTTAACTATACCCAAGAGGACACAGGAATAAGTAATCCCAGATCAGTTGATCAAAAGAGGAGGAGAAATACATCAAAACAAACAAAATACGAACCAATGAACACTACACATTAATAAATCT
The DNA here is from genome assembly GCA_964023405.1 of Apodemus agrarius. Classification (NCBI taxonomy): domain Eukaryota; kingdom Metazoa; phylum Chordata; class Mammalia; order Rodentia; family Muridae; genus Apodemus; species Apodemus agrarius. The sequence goes on along the minus strand of OZ030026.1, from coordinate 44,932,750 downwards.
CAATACCAATGGTCTCGATTGCCCAATAAAAAGCCAGAATAACAAACTAAGTAAGAAAACAAGATCCATCTTTCTGAGCATCAAAGAAACACTGCTCATTATCAAGGACAGAAGAATGAATAAAGTTTGTTGTTTTGTTTTGTTTTTTTCAAAATCTTGAAAAAAATTACAAAAGATGGAAATGTCTCTATATTAACAAGCACGGAACACAGATCAATTGTTGCCTGGGATGAAAAAGACACCTAGGAAAATGAAATAATTGCAAAAGAGCACCCTGGAATACTTCCAGGAAAATATATTCATTATCTTGATTGTGATGGTGATGTAATATATATGTGTGTATATATATTAAATATACACATTCATATATGCATATGTGTGAATGAGTATGTCAAAGTTATAAAATGATGCATATTAGCATATGCAATGCAGACTATGCTAATCATTTCTTAAAATTGTTTCTAAAGTGATGTTACAAGAAAAGAAAAGGGAGAATTGAAATTTTCATTAGCTAATGAATGATAACCAGAGATTGGGTTTTCACCAGAGTCTTGTTGCTAATGTTGGATCCAATATTATAAACCTAATCTATTTTATCCCACAATCACAGTCTATATGAGTGAGAACTTGAATGACATTAAGTGTCATCTATTGCATCATTCGTCTGCAGGCCATCTAGATATCCAATGATTGACCATGGGTGTGTCTGGCCTTGGTTCTAGGTATAGATTGTGTTCATTTGTGCTTCATAGAAGGACCTGGAATGATCAGAAGTCAAGAAATCTCTTGGCTGTGTTAGATATACAAATGAGCAATGTCGACTTGAACAATAAAACTCAGCTTCTGTTGGCAGTATGTCTGAAAATGTCGCGTTGATCACGATAGGAGAGCTTAGCCCAGGACTGGGAGGTAGAGAGTCATATGTGGCCTCTGTTGAGAAAAGCTTGAAAATCACATGACCTGACAACACATGCAAAGAGTGAGGAACTGAGAAAAATAATGCAACCTACCAAGAGCTGAGCACTAAGAGAAAGAGAAAAGGAACATTTAAGATATCTTCAGGGTGTTTAAGGTGTGCAGAACTGGATGGGATAAAGGACAATCAATTCTGTAGACAGGCTTGGATAAACTCAAAAGGCGACAAAGGTGACTGATGTAAAGACAAAGGTACAGAAAGAAATGTTAGGAGCAAGAACACATAAGTCAACAATATCCAGGCTTCTATAATTCAGCTAAAACAACCCCTCATTTCTACTGGTGAATATTTTCAACCTCGGGGGAGGTTTCAACACGGCATTTAAACCATTTTAATGAGCTTTACTCCCAAACTGAGGCTAGAGTTGGAAGTGAGAAGTTCAGTGAAAGCTGAACTCAAAGAGATTTTGCTTCCGGGATTATCAAAGACATCTTCTGTCCAGGTAGTATATTAAATGTCTCCCAAGGACTCATCTACTAAAGGTGTGTTCCCCAATCCATGATGCTATTTGGAAGTGGTATGTGTAACTACTAGAAAGAAGTTGTTGGATGTTTTGTTTTGGTTTTAGAGACAGTGTCTTACACATGTCGCTTAGGCTAGACTTGAACTCCTTCTGATTCAGCCTCCTGAGTGCTAGAATTATAGATGCATACCATCACCTCCAGATGGGAGCATCAATAGAATCTGTCCATACTACTTCTTATAACATGGATAACTTTCTTTAGCACAGTGGTCTTGGGTTGGAATAGCTGTGTTTGAATATATGCAGTAGAAAAATCTTACACTCTGTATGCAGTGACTTCCCTATGTAATTATGGCAAGACCTATGAGCCCTGAACAGATACTAACCTTTGTCTACAAAAATAAAAGTAAGGTTGTGATAAAGAGAACAGAAAGGAGTAGACACTGAATCACAAAGCTAATCAATGAGGGATTCTTAAGGTTACTAAGAGAGGTGGTCAAACAAGTATCTCTTTTGTCTTGCCCCTAGTCAGTCAAGTTGAAACAGGTCTGGGGAAAACAGCCATGTGATAATTTAGAACTATCACAGAGAGATGTAGGCTGTACAGATCATAACATGTGAAAACAAGCAGAAGCTAATATTGGCCTTGTCAGAGACCCTGGAAACTCAAAGAGCCTGAAACAGGCCCATAGCCTTTCTTCTACTCCTGGGTAGGAGCATCCGATATTTCCATGGTAGGAAAAGTTTCCATTAAGGGAGAGTGGGTCTGCTTTGTTGAGCTGTGAGAAGACATATATTGAGTTGAACAATTAAGCCAAAAACGAGGTTCTTTTTATTAGAAAAAAAAATCAGGGAAATCGCCCTGGCTTCAGAGAACATGTGATTCTATTGCACTCAAGATGAAGTGCAATTTTAATAATTGGTATTAATTAAAATATTACTCTTTAAAAATGCTTTTAAGTATCTAATTATAGATCATCTTGCAGAACACATTATGGACAGATAACCAAGATAAATGCAGTATAGGAAGAGCCTTATTCAATCTTTGTGATGGTTCTTTGACATAGCAGATGTTAAGAGCTCCTTCTTACAAAGAAGGGAAAGTCAGGCCTTGAAAGCTGAGAGCATGTCTAGAGTCACATAGAGCAAAATCTCCACCTTAAGCCTGCCTAATTCCATGCAGTCTGCATGTCTTTCTACTTCATCTTTCTAGGTACTCGTGAAAACCACTGAGAAATACATTTGCTCATTTCATTTCATAGAAGACAGATTTCAACCAATCAGGAGACTTCTCTATAATATCACTCAGTAGAAAAATGATCAAAGAAGATCATCAGCTGGCAATACAGACACAAGGCATCATGGTTAGGAAGGAAAAAATGTCTAAAATCATGTAGGATTGCATTCAAATGCTTACTGTTGGATGTATTACAGCGATTTCTCAGGATCTCGGAGCTGTGCAGTGCTACATTGATGCCTCCATGAGTGGGGGATTTTAAAGACAAAACAGCTAAAACTATTCTCAACAATAAAAGGACTGCTGGGGGGAAATCAACATCCCCGACCTCAAGCAGTAAGACAGAGCAATTGTGTTAAAAACTGCATGGTATTGGTACAGTGACAGGCAAGTAGATCAATGGAATAGAATTGAAGACCCAGAAATGAACCCACAGAGTTATGGTCACTTGATCTTTGATAAAGGAGCTACAACCATCCAGTGGAAAAAAGATAGCCTTTTCAACAAATGATGCTGGTTCAACTGGAGGTCAGTATGCAGAAGAATGCGAATTGATCCACTCTTATCTCCTTGTACTAAGATCAACTCCAAGTGGATCAAGGACCTCCACATAAAACCAGACACACTGAAACTATTAGAAAAGAAACTTGGGAAGACCCTGGAGGACATGGGCACAGGGGGAAAGTTCCTGAACAGAACACTAATTGCTTATGCTCTAAGATCAAGAATTGACAAATGGGACCTCATAAAATTACAAAGTTTCTGAAAGGCAAAGGACACTGTCAGAAGGACAAAACAGCAACCAACTAATTGGGAAAAGATCTTCACCAACCCCACATCCGACAGAGGGCTAATATCCAATATATACAAAACACTCAAGAAGTTAGACCCAAATAATCCTATTAAAAAATGGGCACAGAACTAAACAAAGAATTTTCACCTGAAGAAATTCGGATGGCTGAGAAGCACCTTAAGAGATGTTCAACATCATTAGTCATCAAGGAAATGCAAATCAAAACAACCCTGAGATTCCACCTCACCTCACACCAGTCAGAATGGCTAAGATTAAAAACTCAAGAGACAACAGGTGCTGGCGAAGATGTGGAGAAAGAGGAACACTCCTCCACTGTTGGTGGGATTGCAAAATGGTACAACCGCTCTGGAAATCAGTCTGGCAGTTCCTCAGAAAATTGGGCATGACACTTCCAGAGGACCCTGTCATACAGAGGATTCCCCTCCATGCAATAAAGACACATGCTCCACTATGTTCATAGCAGCCTTATTTATAATAGTCAGAAGATGGAAAGAGCCCAGATGTCCCTCAAAGAAGGAATGGATACAGAAAATGTGTTATATTTATACAAAGGAATACTACTCAGCAATTAAAAATAATGAATTCATGAAATTCATAGGCAAACGGTTGGATCTGGAAAATATCATCCTAAGTGAGCTATCCCAATCACAAAAGAATACACATGAAATGCAATCACTGATAAGTGGATATTAATGAGCCCAGAAGCTCTGAATACTCAAGGCACAATTAGCAAATTAAAAGATTCCCAAGAAGAAGGAAAAAGAAGACCCTGGTCCTGAAAAGACTGGATCCAGTTTTGTAGGAGAGTACCAGAACAGAGAAATGGTGTGTGTGTATGGGGGGGGTGGTTGGGGAATGGGCAGAGGGAAGAGGATTTATGGGACATATGGTGAGGGGGAACTGGGAAAGGGGAAAGCCTTTGGAATATAAACAAAGAATATAGAAAATAAAAAAAAAGAAAGTAAAAAAAAAAAAAAAAGAAAAAAATCCACACACCCAAACCTTACATGTTTTCATTTTCTTTTATTGAGAACATCCTGTGTGCATGGTCATATCTGCTCTCCCACTACCCTTCCTTTTTAAAAGTAGTTTAAAATGTTTATTATAATCTGCTTAACCATGGAGCCCAAAGCATGAAAATGTGAATTTTGAGTATATACTCAAAACATTGAAAATTTTCTTTTTGTTTTTTTGGTTTTGTTTTGATTGGATACTGTCTTTATTTACATTTCAAATCTTTTCACCTTTCCAGGTCTCCCTTTCAGAAACCACCTAACCCATCTCCCCTCCTCCTGCCTCTATGAGGGTGCTCCCCCACCCACCTGCTCCCATCCTCCCGCTCTGGCAGTCCCTTACACTGGGACATCAAACACCCTCAGGCCCAAGGGTCTCTCCTCCCACTGATGGCCAACAAGGCCATCCTCTGCCACATATGCAGCCAGCGCCATGGGTCCCTGCATTTACATTCTTTGGTTGGTGGTCCATTCCCCGGGAGATCCGGGGGTCTGGCCTGTTGACACTGTTGCTTCCTCCATGGGGCTGCAAACCCCCTCAGCTCCTTCAGTCCCTTCTCCAACTCCTCCATCACCCTTTCTTGTCCCTCTCCCACTCCCGTTAAATTCATTCCTGTAGTCAGCAAGTCCCCTTTCCCACCTACTTTCATCCCTTTTACTTTTTGGGAATTCCTGGTTTTCATTAGGGTCCCTCGTAGAGCAATGGGTGCAAACACATAACACAGCACAGACAATGGGGTGGCCGGTATAGCATTGAGGGAGATAATTTCTCCCCCAGTAATTATTAACTGCCACTGATTGTTCTTCAGGGATGGATTGAGCTTCATGAGTCATCACACATTTAAGATGGAATTTTGGCAAAGACTTAAATGCTTTCTTAAAAAAAAAAAGAAAAGAAAAGAAAAGAAAAGAAAAAAACAAGTCCTTAGCATGGAGAGAGAATACAAATAGAATGAAATGGGCAATTACAATAGACACTGCAGAAATCAAGAGACTCTTTAAGGAATATTTTATCAAAGCAATATGTTGATAACTTAAAAAAATTAAGACGTAATCAATAAATTTCTAGACACAGATGACCTAACCAAATTTAACAAAGAATACAGAAATCTAAATAAATGAATCCCAGGTAGTAAAGCGGCAGCGGCAGCTAAACAGGAGCTTTGCACCCAAGTCAAAGGGTCAGACAGAAAACCTAACATTGTTAATCCTCAATAACATTTCATAAAATGGAAATTTACAAATGTACAACTGGACAGAGCTGGTGTCACCCTAATAGAAAATCCTGACATGGATGCTAGGAAAGGAATAGGAAAACTACAGGCCAATATCATCAATCAAATGTTTGCAAATTAAATCCAGCAATAGCAAAATAACATACAAATAGCAACAAAACCACAAGTAAAAGCCACAACAAAACAAGGACAAAGTCTGACTAAGCCAGGAGGTGAAAGACAATGCACCCAAAACTCCGTCATAACATGATAAAACATCGAAGAAAGAAACCGAAGATGTTTGCAGGTAAGGAAAAGCGGTAATTTTAAAATGACCGTACTGCCGAAAGTGATAGGCAGAGTTGATGTAACTGCCACCAAAATTACAATGGAATTCTTCACAGGTATTCTTATAAAATTTAATTTATGTATAACACAAAAGACTCCAAATAACCAAACCAGTACTGAGTAAAAAGAAATGCTACAGGCATCTCTCTCCACACCTGATTTCAAATCATACTACACAGCAATAATAACAACAACAGGGTGGTGTTGGTCTAAAAATATACATGGAGACCAATGGAGTAAAAAAAGGACCTAGAAATACATCCAATTCTTTCTTCATACACACACACACACACACACACACACACACAGAGAGAGAGAGAGAGAGAGAGAGAGAGAGAGAGAGAGAGAGAGAGACTGGCTAATAAAAACAGCCTCCTTAGCAAATGATGCTGCAAACACTAGATTTATACATATTCACACATATAAAAGGTTAAAACTGGATTCCTACATCTCACGGTAAATAGCTCAAAATGGATCCGAGTCTGAAACCCCTAAAGGGGAATACTCCAGATATTGGTACATGCAAGGAATAGGACTCCAGTGGCATAGAAAAATGAAAATAGCAATTGGCATACAGGACTACATCACATTAAAAACAAACAAACAAATGAACAAGACAAAAACAAATAAGCAAGAAGCGACATGTTAAAGACTATTGTCAACAGAATGAACGCAGCACCTATAGAATAAAGAAAATCTTTGCCACCGATTAATCTCACAAGGGACTAATATCCTGTATATATCAAGAACTCAAAAGAATTTAGTGACAGAGGAGATGGTAATCCAGTCAGCAAATGGGAAAATGATCTAAATAGATACTTCTCGAAAGAAATAAAAATGGTCAGTAAATACATGGGAAAGTTTTTCTCACCACCTGTATCATTAGAAAAACAAAATAGAAACGTGATTCTGTATCTGTCCGATGGCTATCATTGTAATATAACATTCACTGGGGAGAATGTAGAAACAAGAAAACCTCGCCTTTATGGTTGGGAGGGAGGGAAAGCAGTTTGGAATTTCTTCAAGGACCCAAAACTGTAAGTTCCTCATGGTCCAGCTATACCCCTCCTGGTATATGCTCAAAAGAAACAAAGTCAGCAGTATGGAAGACGCCTGTGTGCCGTGTTTATTGTGGTGCTGTTCATAGTAGTGGAGCTTAGGTTCCCATTTAAAGATGAACGGAAGAGGGAAAAAGGAAACATGTACACACACAGTGGAGGGGTTTTTCACTGTGGCATAATGATTCTTTAGGTGGGTATCATCAAGACTTTTCATATGAGTTCTCCAGTGTGAATAAATTGTTTATGTCAGCAGTTGAAACATTGTCCCTCTAAAACTCTCTCTCTCTCTCTCTCTCTCTCTCTCTCTCTCTCTCTCTCTCTGTGTGTGTGTGTGTGTGTGTGTGTGTGTGAGAGAGAGAGAGAGAGAGAGAGAGAGAGAGAGAGAGAGGTGGTGTATGTACCATGCTCTATAGATTGACCTTGAATTCATAGTTCTGCATGCCCGTCTCCTGAGATTAAAGATATGTATTGACAGGCCTGGACTTAAATTTTTCACCACCTAGAAATTGTTTTGCCCCAGGCTGGCCTTGAACTCAGAGATCTGCTTCGCTTTATCTCCTGAGATTGAAGGTGTGTACCAGCATTACTTCATCTAAATTTAACTGGGTGGGATCTTGCCCCAAGGTCACCACTCCCTTAATTCAGTGTAATACTCTTGAATGCAGGATTCAGCTCCATTTCATTTCCTGGTGCCCCTTTAATACTCAAACAATATATTTTATATTTTTCCCACAATGACACACCTTCTAATCCTGCCACTCCCTGGGCCGAGCATATACAAACCATCGCAACATGGTTTCGAAGCATAGTTAAAGCTGGCTTAACTGTTTTGGAGGTCATTATGTAATCTGCACTGAAATTAAACAAAATGTTCCCTAAGCCAGTAATTTTGCCTTTTGAATGTATCTAGCCTAGATAGACTAGATAGATCACAGATATATGGCAGCATACCTAAGGAGACCTTTACATGAATGGACAGCAGTGCATAGTGTATAATATTTAATGGCTGTCTCTAGAAACTAGATACAACTTTTGAAATTTTCTGTAGCTACTTTTCCTAAGTGTGATCTGTTTATAATTACACGAATACAGTTCTTACCCTTCCTAATGCTTCTAACCTTTAATACAGTTCCCCCCATTGTGGTGATGCCCCAACCATAAAATTATTTTCGTTGCTACCTCATAACTGTAATTTTTCTACTGTTAGGAATCATAATGTAAATACCTGATGTGCATGGTGTTCAATATCCGGCCCCCAGAAGGGTTGTGAACCACATGTTGAAAAACGCTGTCCTAATACATAAATAAGACATGTTTAATGTATTGTTCAGGTGTTTTTAAAGATAAATTTAGAGTAGTATGTAAATGTGACATCACATATACTGCATGCACTCTTTTGTTTGTTTGTTTGTTTGTTTGTTTGTTGAGACAGGGTTTCTCTGTGCAGCCCTGGCTGTCCTGGAACTCACTCTGTAGACCAGGCTGACCTCGAACTCAGAAATCCACCTGCCTCTGCTTCCCAAGTGCTGGGATTACAGGCGTGCGCCACTGCTGCCCAGCAGTTGCATGCAACATCACATATACTTTATAGTTCATATACATGTTCGATTTTTTTTTTTGGCTTTTTTTTTTTGGTTTTTTCGAGACAGGGTTTCTCTGTGTGGTCCTGGCTGTCCTGGAACTCACTGTGTAGACCAGGCTGGCCTCGAACTCAGAAATCTGCCTGCCTCTGCCTCCCAAGTGCTGGGATTAAAGGCAGTCGCCACCACGCCCAGCTATGTTCAATTTTTTTAAAGAGAGCAATCTACTATAATTCTATTTTACACTATTTCATTAGTTCCTTAAGAATTTTATACTGTGTTTTGATCATATTCACTTGACCTCCCCCAATATGTTTGCTTACCATATAATCTGCGGGTTCACCCATTTTTCTGCAAGTATGTGCACTGTAACTTTATTTTTTTTTAAAAAAATATATGATTCACTTATTAATGCTTCTGCGTAGGGGCATGCATGCCGTCACTTTGGATGGGCATGCCAAATATGCTGGAGATGCATTTGAATGAGCCCCCGGGGAGAACTGTTTTTAGAAACCCATGTTTCCCTGCTCAGTCACCAACCTCAGCATCTCAAGGATCGCCTGAATGTGCCTGCATGCCCCCAGCGCCACACAACCCTGTTCTCCGTTGCATGACCTGTGCTATGTGGAGAACCCTGTGGACAAGACATCACTACCTGTATCCTGATTGACCTTTACTTGGTTTGGCAGCGTGAGTTGTAAGATTGCTTTCTTTGGTACCAAACAGTCCCTGGCAAGGCGAGGGTTGGAATAACCCTCTCGTTCTAGATCAACTTTGACTACATAGCACCCAAGAACCTTGAAAATCAGGGCTGCGTAGGCTGCTCCCCAGACCGAAAGGTCAGAATCTCTGGAAACAGAACCAGCTCTCTCTATCTTTGTGATTCCCAGGGCCCTTTCAGCCCACCTGCCAAGCTTGAACACCATGCAGCTGCCGTGATTAAAGTCGCCACCAGCTAGCTAAGTTACTGAAAGCTAACTAGTTTCAAAGCACGTGACAGTGCCAATGGACTCATAGACCACGGGGCCTTTGCTATAGCCAGAATGCCTCCCCTTTAGATAGGTGCTGGGCTGACTCCCTGTCTTCCTCGGGTGACTACCAAATTACACTGGCCACCTGCTTCTTCTGCCACTACCCCCTAAGCCCTTTCCTGTGGCTTGGCTGCTTCTTGCTAGTGGGTTCTGTCTTTTCCTTTTACCTGGTGGGCAGAGAATCAGCTTGCTCCTCTATTTCTGTGGTCTTTGCATCTCTTTAGAATAGATGCTTTCTGAACGCAGGGGACTTGGCTGTCCTCCCTAAGCGCCGTCAGAGTCTAAAAGGATGACGCACATGAGAAGGGCAGTTGCACACAAATAAAAACCACAGGCAGAAAAGACCTGCTAGATCGCTTGCTTCCCTGATGTTCTCGTTGCTCTGAGAACGGCATATTCTAGAGACGATGTCTAGGGAAGAAACCATGTCTAGAGAAGAAACCAACTGACAGCCACAGAGCTGGTGGCGGCTAAACTGTTAGACCTTCTCCTGCCCACTACAGGTTCCCAAGACAGCATCCTTTCACCACACCCTGAGAAGGTTTCCTGTCCCACGTGTCCAAAAACTGTGCACTGGCACACAGCCTTTGTTTCTATCTCAAACGTTCAAGTTGAGGACATTATTCACACTAGACATGGGTGAAGCCATTTTGAGATGTGAAAATACCACTAAGTGAGCTATAGAATTGCTCTGAGCCTGGAGACCCCGCACGGGAAGATTTTTAGTTTTAAACCAGCCTTTTCTAAAAATTGTGGTTTTTTTGCTTCGTGTTGCGTTGTTTTGTTGTATTGTTTTCCATAAGCTGGGCCGCGAAATAAAGAAGCTGTGAGATCCAGGCTTTGATTTGTGTAAATGAGCCTCCTGGTCCCCACACTTTATAGCAAGATAAGGGCGGAATGGCATTTACAGAAGAGACTGGCTATCTCTCTAGCAATCCGGCTCCTGTGCAGGCCCCTTGGTAACAGCCTGGCAAATCCGCAGAAAGAATGCAACTATAGGGTTGGTGTGCAGACTGGGGAGTTAGTATGGCCAGCAGGTCATTAATCATAGGCCAAGATAGGCCATCCCAGCAGCCCAGGGTAAAGGCAGCCTGTATAATGGCAAGGAAATCATGTTTAACATGCGGCTTTTGGTGGTACAGATATGAAGAGGGAGAGGGAAAGGGAGGGATAAAAAAAAACCATTCCCCTTTTAGGAAAGAAAACTTCTACTTATCTTTGATTTGCATTCAGTCCTCCCTCAATAGTCCTTAAGCCTGTTATTTAATTCATTTTGGTGCCAGGGTTCATCACAAAGCAAAAAAACCTATGCAGTCTGTGACCTTCAAACCCCGTGTCTTTTCTTGTCAGTTCTATGTCATTTGTGCAGTTGAACTCCACCAATTTGAAATGCTGACCTCTTCCATAGACGACCGTATTCTCCTTCGGTGAAAGAAAAGCCCTGGGCCGACAAAACCACTCAAGCGGGAGATGCCAAGAAAAAAGGTTGACTCGTAAATCAATTTCCACAGCCCACCCAAAACCCACCCACCCACCCACCTACACACACACACACACACACACACACACACACAGACACACACAGAGACACAGACACACACACACACACACAGACACACACACACACACACACACACACACACACATTGAATTTGTATAAATTTAAAAAAAATTGCTGAATGGGTTGATAAAGAGGAGGCCTCCAAGAACAAATTAAAATATATATATATATATATGAATTAGAGTCAGGAAGAATGGAGGTAGGAACTCTGTCCACAGCCAGCTAGAAGAGCGTGGAGACCCCCCCTCTTTCTTTACACCTGTGCTCTCTGAAGTTGTTTGAAAAGAAAACGTTGAACATAAAATGCAGAAGAAAGTTGCTCGTCACTGCCAAAGAGAACAAAAGAAAAGAAGTGTTTGCAAGGGACCAGAAAAATAGGACTTGAGTCCTCGAGCTTAAGAGTTGATAGTACCGAGGCTTGGCTTGGTGTGTGTGTGTGTGTGTGTGTGTGTGTGTGTGTGTGTGTGTGTATGGCCCAGGTCATAGGTCGGTGTCGTGCGAACCTTGAGCACATGAACAAGTGTGTCCCATTGCTAGGCCTTGACTCCTGCCTGCTGAAAATGTAGACCTTCGCTGGGAATGTGCAGGTTTATGTAACCATTTTTAATGCCCCCATTGCTCTTCAGCTAAGAGTTTTTCCAATCGCTGACACTCATTAAGTTGTATGCCCTGCCATTTCATTAAACTCTTCATGCATTGAAAATCGCCTGTGTGTCTGTCCTACACACTGAGAGCATAAAATATAGTCCTTTCCCTAAATGACTAACAACTTGGTGTTCAAATAAAATATAAAAGCCACCTCTTACGTGGAAAATAAAAGTCAGGAGAATAGCACATGAACCTGGTTCCCCTGAGCTTTCTTTCTCGCACCTCTTTATTCTTACTGCTAGGCTGGTTTTGACGGAGGAGATAATTTCCAACTGAGAGCGCATTTTGCTATAGATTACTCTTTCTGTTCCCTCCACCTCCCGACTCTAAAGCGTTAAAAAGAATAGCTCTCCTCTTGTGCTTGTGAACATTGGGTTTCCCCATTATGAGGCACAGTCTAATGAACTCTTTTATTTCAGTTACTTTCAAGATTCATGCAACATTGCTAGACAATTAATGAGGATTCACAGACTGGTATAGCTATATAGAGGAAGAGAAAGCCTCGTGGAGTTTCTGGTTCCCTTTCATAAGGGCCATTGTTCTCCATGCTACAGAATGCTCATTGTAAACTCCCGGTGGTCACTATGAAAACTCTCACTCTCTCTCTCTCTCTCTCTCTCTCTCTCTCTCTCTCTCTCTCTCTCTCTCACACACACACACACACACACACACACACACAGACACACACACACACACACACATTTTGTCAGACTATCAAATAAAAATGATTCTGGAAGTTTGAATTTGAAGTGAAGTTCATAGTTGCTTCACTTTGGCCATTTCGTCCTCCTAGAGCAAAAAAGAAGGACGAAGTATAGAGAAGTTAGGGTGTACAGTCAGCGGAGACATCAATAACAACAAGACATATGCATGTATCAGAGGCAATAGGATTAACTTGTTTAAGTGGAATCCAGGAAGACTTTCCAGAGAAAATACTGTTTGAGGTGCCAGATTGATAAAGAGAATATTGACCTAAAAAGATGCAAAGGGGAAGAAACAGACTGTTTGCTATTTCCAGGGCCAAAGGTCTAACAAAATGGCTGGAGATTGTGGGGAGGGCTGTATCCAGAAGTGAAGCCATCAAAGCCCTGCTCGACAGCTCTTTGAGATGGGTGTTGCCTGAGCTCCGGAGTCAGACTTGTGAGCTTTACCCTGACCTACTTAGCATGTTGTTCAGGTTCATATCAAGAACTTCCACAGTCATAGACTGAGTGAAGCAGACACTATCATGACCAGCGAGACGCTATGAACGTGTCTAAGGCAAGAGACGTGATGACATATGCTCCCATGTCGGTGGCAGTCATGTAGCCTCTATATTGTTTGTAGAGTATTCTGGTGGCCACAATGTGAAAGGCAGATGGTAGAGAGACAAGAATAAAGAGACTAAGTAAGAGGAAAAGGGCCCGGTAGAAACCATAACTTTATGAACAAAACCGGAAGTATTGGGTTCAGGGTACAGAAGCAGAATGTTAAGAAACCTAAAATTTCCTAGAATCCGAGAAATAATTATTTGCTGAAATATATATGTAATATTTAATATAATATATACTTAATATGTGATATATGGTATATGATTGAAATATCATGTCATAAATATATTATATATAATCCAAGGAAGAACTATAAAGAAGTTAGGGTATACAATCCAAGGAGAAATAAATAACAACGAAACATATGCATGTATCAGGGGGAATATTATGTATATTTTCTGGATTTTTAAATTATATGCTAATAATATTTCCTTCAAATTGCAGATACCTTCACTGGCAAATGTCTCTAAATATGAAACCTAATGCCTGTAACTATTAACCTAGGTATGACTATACTAAATAAGCTCAATTTTTCTCTGGTTTCTAGAAATTGAAACATCATACAGAAAGCCTTTGGAGTTAATGATGTTCCCTGGAAAATTGGACGGGAAAAATGGACGGAGAAAATGGCAAATGACTTGTGTTTCTGGCTGAAAATGTTGCACAGACGGAATACACAACAAGACTGGGAAAGCAAATCGGGCATTATCCTTGCAATAAAAATGTTTTTCAGAGCCAAGCCGCTGTTAGTGAGTGTTAAATTAAGACCTTTAGAAACCCTAGGAATAGGGGGGAAAAAGGAAAATTGTTGATGTTTATTGCTTTGGGTTTGGCGGCCCAGCGTCTGTACAACCCTCCTTAGACAGCAGAGTCTGGGTTTCCGTTTTCCCAGCCTCCTTTATAGCTATGCCATAAGCAACAAGGTCATATGGTCCTGCCTGGGCAGGGACAGGATAGTGGGACAAAGCAGGGACAGGGGAACCCTTGGTGTCACAGGGCCACGCAGGGCTATGGCAACCATCTTGTCTGACTGGCGACACCATTAGCATCTAGTGCCTAGTCCTGGGGTTAGTATTTATGCAAACCTTCTTGTCTAGAGACAAGAGGCAACAGAAATCAGATCGGTCTAGTCTGGGTGATACATAGTTTGGGCTGCTTTGAAGCCTTGTTTGCAAGGCCTATAAGTAATTCTATAATGTAGCCAAAGTTCTTTCTCATTTAAAGGACAAAGTTTCTCTTTCTTGTGAACAAGTCTTTACGTTTCCTTTTCCCTATTTGTACATCAGTTGTGCTTCATAAATCATCTTCACACTCCTCCTCCTCCCCCTGCTCCTCCTCCCCCTCCTCCCTCTCCTCCTCCTCTTCTTCTTTTGACAGTTCTGTGCAGTATATGTGTATGTCCCCTCAACAGGTAAAAAGGAAACTGGGGCTGTGTGAGGTTAAGCAACCTCTTCAGGACAACACTAGATAAAAATAGAAAATGCTGCTTTCCTATGCCAAGCAGGCAGAAATCTTTTTGTTAACATCTTGCTCGTTGGTTTCCTTATGAATTAAACAAGCCACTTATTTTCAAAGCCAGCAGAGACAAGGGCTCTGCTAATCCTTACCAGCGTCATATTTTCTGATCTCTTTTATTCCTGTCCAGGTGGCTTTATTTTTTCATTTGAAAATGCCACCGCCACGTCATTAGCAATGTGCTGCTACCTGACAGTAGGAAGGCTCATCCCCAGGCCGTATGGCCCGGGTTGAATCTACACGGTCACGGTGTAATCCCGTTGAAATGGTTTCCCTTTGCAATCAAAACCGAATTTCACACTCTTACCAAGATGGGGACAGCTCTTGTCTTCCCGGGAGTAATATAGATCTCCCCAGGCAGCCAAGGCCAATGGAAATGGCTTTCTTCTCCAGGTTAGCAGTGTGTGGGGGGCAGGGCTGGGAGGTCAACTTGAATGGGAAGAAGCTTGGATGAGGGGAGGAGACACTAGGGAGATCAGAACCCAAAGCAATTCTCTCCGGTCAGCTTCTGAGGGTGACCACCAAGTATGGCCAACCCAAGTGACTTGGCGAAATACATTTATGGAATATGTATAAATCCTTTTTTTTCGGGACAGGTGGCTTTTCTAAATGATTTGAAGCTGGCATTTCTAAAGTTAATTGTTTGGTATTTTACTCGCCCTTCCCCCAAACACACACACACACAGGTTGAGATCACTAGCTATCCGTGTGCTGATCTTCTATCCAAGCCATCTGGTTGCTTAAAGGCCTCATCAACGTTAAGCAAATCTCTCCTCCCATTTCTTCTAATGTTTCCCACCCGAGTTACCTGTGTGAGAGTCCTTAATCTGAGTAAATGGGACCCCAAAGTCAACGTCTCTAGTGAAGTAAGACAAGCCGGAAGAGAGTGAGATAACTCTTTTGCTTGTTCAGCACATTTGTCGTGGCGATTTTGTATTTGATTTTGTGTTAAGATTTTTGTGTCACATAAGGACATCCTAACACAAGTAAACACTGTACATTGAGCATATGTGGCTTTTTTCAATAAGCAAACACCGATTGGCAAAGTTATTTAAAGATTGGCAATATGCACTGATTTGCATGGAAGTTGACACAGTGCTGATGACTTCATAATTGATTCAACCTTTCTAAATCTCGGAGGAGAAAATAAATTCAGATTCCTCTGACAAAGCAGCTTTCCTTCTGTAGTTTTGTCCTGAGGAGAGAATGAAATTGGTTATAAAAGTCTCCACTGGTTCATGCGTAGGACATATCAAAAGAGGAAGAGAAAGAAGTCTCTGCAAAAATAGATGCGAGGTGGGGGTGGGCTAAGATATCACCCCCACATTCAATCACCGTCTAAAGTCTCATTATAGAAAACAAAAATGTCTATAAATATATGATCACTAGAATTTGAATTTCTATCTTACCATACCTACTGTGGAGGATGAGATCAGGGGAATATTTTGAACCATAGCATTCTGATGGTTCGGGACAGAATCTTAGAAAGGGTACATGGATTTAATAATGAATCTAGTAAACATACTATGAAAATGATAGGCACAATGATACTTTGTGAAACAGTCAGATGTTGTCATGTGATGATGACAATGTCTTCTTTATACTTATGTATTATTAGATATCACGAATACATTCCAGTTTTGGTAAGCATAAATCTACATCATCATTTTAAAAGTTGGAATACAGGGCTAGCAAGATGGCTCAGAAGATAAAAAGTATTTACAACTGAGCCTAAGAACCTGAGTTTGAGTTCCAGGCCCTACATGATGGCAAGAACGAATACCCCTGCCCTGAAAGTTGTCCTCCGACTTCACACCATGGCATAAGTACAAGAGGCCACCATGTACCCACAAAATAAATGTAACCGGAAACTGTGGAATTACCAGCCATCATTAGAGAAGCTTCCTCCGGCAGCTGGTGGGAACAAATACAGAGACCCACGGCCAGACATTACAGAGCACTCACCTCTAAATGGGATATACACATCAAATCCTTCCCCTCAGAGCTCAGGAAACCTGCAGAAGAAGAGCCAGAAGGAATGTAAGACCTAAATCAACTTGAGCAGAACTCATATGACCTCACACATACGGAAGCAGCATGAACGGGGCTTGCCTGGTTCTGCACCAGGTCCTCTGTGTTCATATTATGACTTCCAGTTTAGTGTTCTTATGGGATCCCTGAGTGTGCAAAAGAGTGAGTCTCTGTTTCTTGTGTCTTCTCCTGGGCTCTTTTCCTTCTGTTGGTTTGCCCTGTCTAACTTCAGTGTGACAGTTTTTGCTTTCTCTTATTATATTTTATTTTGACATATTTTCTAAAATGGATAGATGAATGAATGAATGAATGAATGAATGAGAGAAAATGTAGCCATTGTAGTCAAGGTTAACAACTGAGCTTCCATTATACCTACTGGGAGAAGGAAAGTTCATTTTCTCCAGTACAGTGACATTGGGTTTATCAACTTCTCCAGAGAAGCCTGGCCTTCAGGAGTTCAGGAGTTCAGGAGTAGTTGACCAGCATATATAATCGACTTTACAGCTCTTTGTGTGTTTTCATTTGGTTACAGTTGGTTGGTTTGGTGGGGGGGGTTGTATTTCGTTTTCTTGGTTTGGGAAAGTTATTTGTATTGAGTGTTTGCTATTTTTGAGAAAGGGCATAAAGTTGGCTGGGGAGGGAGAGGAAGAAAATCTGGAAAGACTGAGGGAAGGGGAAGAATAGGATCAAATATATTTAAATATTAAAATTATTTTAAATAATCAAAAATGCTGTAATTTTTGGGAGAATTTTGAGAATACGCAATAATTTTTGAGAATATGCAAATAATTATGTAAGCCAATATTTTAGAGTTTCAACTAGCTTCATATACTTATCATTATTAAAAAAATAGTGTTTACAAAAAATATTCCTTGCTGTCTATATTTTGAACTTGTCTGATTTTTTTTCCCCCTCATAAGCAAGTACTCAGGGTTATATCAGAACTAGACATGTTGTCATTTTTAGAAGATCTCTGAGCTGGGCGTGGTGGCGCATGCCTGTAATCCCAGCATTTGGGAGGCAGAGGCAGGCGGATTTCTGAGTTCAAGGCCAGCCTGGTCTACAGAGTGAGTTCCAGGACAGCCAGGACTACACAGAGAAACCCCCCAAAAAAAGATCTCTGGCAATAGATGAACTACTCACCGATGTCACACAGAACATGTTCTAACGTATGAGCCTAGTAAATGAGGGTGGGAAAGCAGCATGAGTTGTGAGGAAGTGGTTCAGAGAAACATGTGCTTCTACTGCTTCCAAGTGGTGCATCCTCCATGGAGCGGGTTGACGCCAGGAAGAGGCGGTGTGGGAATCTGGAACCCTGAGCAAGCATTACCCCAGGAAGAGGAGACATGGGAAGCCGGAAGGAGCCCTGAAGTGGACCTGGCCCAGCTTAATCTTTCCAGGGCTGAAACAGTTGATCACTGTGGTTTCTTCTGGGTTTTGAAGAGCAAAGAGCTTACCACTAGTTTGTCAGGCCCAGGATTGACATGATTCTTCAAACTCTCTGGTATCCACTTTAAGATGTCCCAGGTAAAATGCCTGCGTGGGAGAGGCCAAGGTCTTGCTCGTCAGGACAGCCTTCGTTTCAAACATTACTATAATCTGAGAGTATTCAGACAATATATTTTCTTAAAGCTGGCTCTCATGCCTCTATCCCACCATTATTTTGACAAGCAATCCACGAGATGATTTGTTGTGAATCTGAAATGCAAAGATGCTTTTCCTGGAGAAGGAGGAAAAGGAGGAGAAGGAGGAGAAGGAGGAAGAGGAGGAGAGGAGGAGAAGGAAGTGAGAGAGAGAGAGAGAGAGAGAGAGAGAGAGAGAGAGATCAGCCCTGATATCCAGAAATTAAAACATTACGCAGTGAATTAGTATAAAACTGAGAGGCCGAAAACTTTGGTACAATTACGAAACACATGTGGGATTGTAAAATGATAGCTCTGTTTACCCTTTTCTGTTCGTATTGATGTTTGGGAGCTGAAATAACTGATCTGTAGGTGGGATCAGATCTGTAGGTGGGCAGATCAGCGTAAGTCAGGGACCTTCTAGGTTACCTTCAGATCCTGATGCAGATCCTGACGTTTAGGGGACAAATCTAAAAGATGTCACCAGTGTCTAATGCGATAGGAATAATGCTTGCCTTCTAAGTCTCTACGTCCGGTTTCTGAAATGCTTCCTCCTGATCCCCGTGGAGGATAACTATATTCTGACCCACTCAAAAACATGAAGAGGCTGAGGCTTTCAAAAGAGGGCAAGAGTTGCAGCTGATTCAAACACCCAGTGTTCATTTTTCTCCTAACGGAGTAGTCCTGCCCTGGGGCTTCAGTATTCTCTTCCATGAAACGAGTTGACAATGACCTACCTGCCTTTACTGAGGAAAAGCAGGCAAGGAACAAAAATGCAGAAGGCCACTAACTGATTCTTATCTTGGACAACACTCCCTAATATTCCAGCCACAATCTCGGCTTTAACAGTGTTGGCAGTGTTAACACCACAGAACAGTGGCACCCATGGTAACATTCCTTGTCACCCAGCTATAAGTCAACATGTGTGTTTCATAGATATTGTCGTGTGCATGCATAGAACATGCTTTCTCGATACATCAAAATAAAAGACAGACTCTTATTTCACTTGCCACTGACCTTCCTGAGCATCTACAATGGTGTAGATTTCACGAGAAGCGCGTTCAGGGGGTTTATTTGACTCTGGCTTCACCCACGGTCCTTGCATAGAACTATTATTTTCTCCGCTTCTGCAAATGGGGATTCATGGCATAACTGGCCATTCCCGGAATCCCACTCGGATCTCTTGACTCAATCAAATATCCATGAGAACAAAATAGTGCTCAAAGGAGACCCCAGTGACATTTCTGGAGAGTTCCTCTCTTTTCCTCACTCCTTCCTTTCGCAAGTTCACGGCCGGCCATCAAGTGTCAAATCCTAGTCTAAGCCAGTGAATAGCCTTAACATGTCAGTTCGCTTCTTCCTTGCCAGGACAAAACACCTGATAGAAACGGTGTAAGGGGAGGTTTGCTTTGGCTCACGGTTTTCTGGATCCCCAGTCAGTGGCCAGAAGGAAGGCACAGTGGCAGGACTAGCTTTGTCTACGGCAGCTGGGCACGACACCTGCAAACAGGAAACACAGCTGCACCAGAAGTCAGAGTGGCCTTTGACTCTGAAATACAGCTTTCTATCCGCTTGACCCTCCCTGTCCCAAAAGGGTCCCAACCTTCCCAAAACAGCTCCACCCGCCAGGAGGCCCAGGGTTCAAGCACATTTTCCCATGGTGGGGACACTCTTAACTTTCAAACCATGACACCCGCCGGGATGACATGGAAGATGGGTAAGAACGTGCCTGTACACCGGTAATGCTTTCAGAAGCGTGTGTGCAGCAGATTGCTCCCTGTGCCTTAGTACAGAAACAACAAGTTCGACTAGGTTGGAAAGCCTATAGAATTTGGAGCTGGCAAACCTGAGTTCAAAGTCTGTCTCCTCTATCACCTGTAGCTGTGGCCATGGATAAGTCATACCATGTCGCTGTGACACACCGTTTCACACCTAGACGGTAATTCTCATATATATACCATATGCTATAATAGTACACGGTCTTATGGGACTGCTCCAGTCATAAACAAAATACGATGTCTGCTGCTTGAAATACACTCAGGAAATGTGATGGCTCACGTCTTTAATCCTAGCACTGGGAGGCAGAGGAAGGCGGATCTCTGAGAGTTCAAGGCCAGCCTTGGCTACGTGAAGAGTTCCAGGACAGCCAGGGCTACACAGAGAGACCCTGCCTCAAGAGGGATGGACTGGATGTGTGTGTGGGGTAGGGGATGAACAAAACAAAAGAAAAATAATATAGTCTTTCATACATATTTTAATCTTCCCATTACGAGACAAACAGGGCTACCAAACAGCTTTCCTGAGCTTTCCTGTCCACTTCCAGGACTCTGCTGTGACCTCTCCCTGGCACCAGGAGGAGAAAGCAGAAGCTGGGGACATCCCCACACACACCTAGGCGCTAACAGAAACAACACTCCCGCGGACAGACCCCCAGCTCCTTTGGCTTGCAAATCCTTGCTCCTTTGGCTGGCGAAGTCAAGGGGTGGAGGGGCCGATTCGCCATGGCGGTTTGTATGGGGCAGCGCGCCTGACAGGCTAGGAGAGGCAGGCGTTAATGTTTTCTGACAGGCGACCCCTAATTGTGGGAGCTTTTCTTCTGGGGCTTTCTGTGAAATTCTGACTTAGGCAGGCAGCGTGACGAAGCAGTCAGCCATTGAACAGGGCTTGCCCCTACACTGGGCTGGGGAGCTTTGGGGTGGGGGTGGGGGTGGCGGTGGGGGTGGGGGTGGGTGGGTGGAGGGGTGGCCCAGGATTATTCATGAAGACTTTTCAGCTGGTTTGGTCTTTTAACTAACCTTTGAGTTTGATCAGAGGGCTGGCCGGCCTCCCTTTCGCCAAAGGCCCTGTTGGCACCTGGACAATGGAGACAGACTGTTTTTCTAGTAAAGAAAGATAGCTTGGAGGGTGGGGGGCGGGGGGTTGGCGAGGGCGAGCTGTGTGGAGTCTGAGGGGAGGAGGAGGCACACCACCATTCCTTCTGTCTGGGTCTTCTGGATAGAAAAGGCTGTTGACAGAGTTCTGAGCCCCCCAACACCGAGGCTAAGGTTCTGTCTGCTGCCCCTCCCCCTCTCAACAAGTCTATCTCCGCGGATGCACGCAGTGGCCTGATTGATTTTCCCTTGGGTGTCTCAAGTGCCTCGCTCGCTTTTCTGCAGCAGTCTTCCCCTGATCCCTCTTTCCCGCCACCCCACCTTCTTCCAAAGGGCTTATTGGCTGGAAGCCGCTGCAATGTGGTAATGTGTGATTTTGCTGTTGAGATTTTGAGACCGGAAATGGGGGGGGGAGGCGGGGATAAAGAGTAAGTGAGAGAGGAGAGTGGAGAAAGAAGGAAAGAAGAGGTGCAGATGGACAGTTCCAGAAAGCTTGTAGCTGAAGTGGTTTGGTCTCCTGGAACGGCAGAAGGACAGACAGGTCCATGTTGTGAAGGCCGGAACTGGTTCGATCTTTCCACAGGGACAGGGGTTGGGGGAGATGGTCACTCAGTGCCCTCGCTTCTGGCAAGTGGGAGCTTTTTGTCTCTTGCATCCATTTCCGGTGCTGGACAGTTCAGACTCAAACCTCTACTCCCACTATGTAGAAAGTGACTCCCTTAAAGAAGCGTGGGCTGGCGGCTTTCCTCCAGCTCGTCCCCAAAATAGCCCCCAATAGCCATGGCATCAAAGGTGGCTTTGTGAGAGGCTGGCCGCCTGCAGAGGGGCGCACGCCAGACGTTCTGGGAGCTTTTCCCACTGGGTTCTGCAACCTCTGTCCTTCGTATTCGGCGCCCTTCTTCATTTCTTCCTCTCCCTTTCCTCTCCCTCTTCTGTCTCTCCAATCTCTCCTTTCCCTTTCCCTCTCTCTACTGTCTCCCTTAATCTAATTCATTCCATTTGGGCCCCACCTTCTATTCTGCCTTTTCACGCCCCCTCTTGCGAGCTGGTCCCCAGACTGGTCGCCTTTCACCTGGGTCTTTACCTCCCCTCCCCACTCCCTCTGGATCAGGTAAGCCCCGCAAGTACCCAGCGCGCAGCAGCGCGGCTGACAGCGGACGCATGCCCGCAGCCAATCAACGCCCGGATGCGCTGCGGCTTGAATAAATCATTAAGCCCGACACGCGCTCCGGGCTAGCGCTGCACACTGCAACGCGCTTCCTGCCATTAACCTACACACCCTCTTTTGTAACAACCTAATCTTGCATACAAAGGAAGAACGCATAGAACTTGGACCTGCGCTAGAGCCAAGCCAGTCTCGCAGGCAGGAGGGAGAGAGCATTGGGGTCAGGAAATCTATTTGCTTCCTTCCTTTGCCTCTGTAACCTGGAATTTCGGGGAGAAATTTGAAAGCAATCATGTATTGGCCCCAAAATGGGGGAACATTCAGAGACGTCAAAGCCACGAGGGAGAAATGTTCAAGGGCATTGCCTTTATTTAGTACATGGGAAAAACATTCTTTTTCTTTTTTGAAAGCGAAGTGACTCTTATTTTATTTTATTGGATTGGATATTTTCTTTATTTACATTTCAAATATTTTCACCTTTCCAGGTCTCCCCTTCAGAAACCACCTATCCCATTCCCCTCCCCCTGCCTCTATGAGTGTGCTCCCCCACCCACCCACCCACTCACCCACCCACTCCTGTCCTCCCGCCCTGGCAGTCCCATACACTGGGGCAGCAAACACCCTCAGGCCCAAGGGTCTCTCCTCCCACTGATGCCCAACAAGGCCATCCTCTGCCACATATGCGGCCAGCGCCATGGGTCCCTGAATTTATATCCTTTGGTTGGTGGTCCAGTCCCTGGGAACTTGGGGGAGTCTGGCCTGTTGACACTGTTGCTCCCTCCATGGGACTGCAAACCCCCTCAGCTCCTTCAGTCCCTTCTCCAACTCCTCCATCAGGAACCCCCTAGCTCAGTCCCATGGTTAACTGCCAGGTTCCACCTCTGTCTTTATCAGGCTCTGGCCCAGTCTCAGGAGACAACCGTATCAGGCTTCGGTCAGCAAGCACTTCTCTGCATCCATTAACAGTGTCTGGGTTAGGTGTCTGTATATGGGATGGATCCCCAGGTGGGGCAGTCTCTGGATGGCCTTTCCTCCAGTCTCTGCTCCACACTTTGTCTCCATATTTCCTCCCATGAGTATTTTGTTCACCCTTCTAAAAAGCACTGAAGCATCCACATTTTGGTCTTCCTTCTTCTGGGGCTTCATATGTGAATTGAATCTTGGGTATTCCAAACTTCTGGGCTAATATCCACCTATTAGTGAGCACAAACCATGTGTGTTCTTTTGTGATTGGCTTACCTCACTCAGGATGATATTTTCAAGTTCCATCAATTTGCTTGCAAATTTCATGAAGTCATTGTTTTTAATAGCTGAGTAGTACTCCACTGTGTAAATGTAGCACATTTTCTGTATCCATTCCTCTGTTGAGGGACATCTGGGTTGTTTCCAACTTCTGGCTATTATAAATATGGCTGCTATGAACATAGTGGAGCATGTGTTCTTATTACATGTTGTATCATCTTCTGGGTATATGCCCAGGAGTGGTATAGCTGGGTCCTCAGGTAGTACTACATCCAATTTTCTGAGGAATTGAAAGACTGATTTCCAGAGTGGTTGTACCAGCTTTGCAATCCCACGAACAACTGAGGAGTGTTCCTCTTCCTCCACATCCTCACCAACATCTGCTGTCACCTGAGTTTTTGATCTTGGCCATTCTGACTGGTGTGATGTGGAATCTCAGGGTTGTTTTGATTTGCATTTCCCTGATGACTAAGGATGTTGAACATTTCTTTAGGTGCTTCTCAGCCATTCAAGTTTCCTCGAGTTGAGAATTCTCCTTTTAGCTCTATTCCCCATTTTTTAAATAGGGTCCTTTGGTTCTTTGGAGTCTAACTTCTTGAGTTCTTTGTATATATTAGATACTAGCCCTCTATCGGATGTAGGATTTTTAAAGATCTTTTCCGAGTCTGCTGGTTACCGTTTTAAACAGGAAAGGCATTCTTAGTGATCTTTCTTTTAAGTTGCATATGTTGATGAGTTCAGCTATGAAAACGAAGTCCTAGAGATGCTGGTGATTTGCCAGCATTTCACCACTGCCCATCCCCCTTTAAATAAGTGCTTACTAATAGCCATGTGACCATGGGGGCGTGGCTCCACCTGCCCCAGCCTTTGCTTACCTTACCTGGCACCATCTCTCTACCAAACTCAAAAAAGATCAGTGGGAAAGGAGAAGGTTGAAAGACAGCCATGGGCAACTCTGAGGCCCTTTCATGTGGTATTCATCCCTATTAAAGCTATATTCTACTCCACTGCCATCAAATGTGTACCTAACTTCTTTTCACACACTTGGTGCAGGTAAGTCACTGCGGGTCTAAAGAGATAGAACAAGATTTTCCAGAGATGATGTTAGAGTTTATAATCAACCACAGAGAGATTCCTACTTGAAGACTCTGAAAAATCTTACACGAAAGTTATCCATCCATTTGATCAAGAGGCATGATGGTAAAGAAGCCCTCAGGGGCAGCAGATTTGCCCCTTTAGGGGCAGAGGAGAAGAATTAATAGAGAGACAGAAATGCATATGGGTGAGGGCCATTGGGCCTGGAGAGGCAGCACCTGAGCAGAAGAAACCAGTAACAATGAGAAGCTACTGTTAGTAACCCCTGAGCCTGCAAGAGGAAAGATTGTTATTGGACATTAGCAAAAGTTGTACCTGTGGTAGATACAAGTTGACAATCTGTGGCCTTGGACCAAGGAGCCTCCACTGCCAGAGCAAGTGAGTAAGAGAATATGGATTCCCCCAGCCCATTATCTCTCTTCCTAACTCTATGTCCTTTTCTAGTGCCTCTCCCTGGCCAAATCTAGCAGGAAAGCCAGAGAGCTCTGGTGATGAATTCTATGTTCCCGCTTGCTAAGACACAGGCGCAGAAAAAGAAAGAAACTCTCAGAGTTAAAGTTAGCAGAACGTGATACATCGGTAAAACCCTGTAGACCGTCGGGATTCTTTTCTCCAAATAATTGTTTTCAGGCACCAAGGTATTATTGATAATAAAGGACCGCTACATGCAAGGCAAGTCACAGCAATCACATTAAAAAAAAAAAAAAACCTACAGAATTTTCACATTCGTGGTTAAATCCTGGGAAGAAACAGAAGGTCATGATGACTGGCAGGTGAAGACGGGGTGATGAGGAATGCTTCTTGGGGGAGCGGTCCAAGCTGGAGTTTCTAAGAAACTTTGATTCTGCTTTGATTCTCAGATACTGTTCTGTGTGGGTTGACGGTACAAATCCAGTCCGAACAGTGATTTTGACAGGTTTGATTCTGACAACTATGTCAGAGAGTGTTGTGGGGTGGGGGTGGGGGTGGGGTGGGGGGGAATCATGCAGGCACATTTGCATTGGGCTTGTAATTTCTACCTTAAGGCTGGTTATCAGACCCTTTTTTTATGTGGTTTAATGTACTTGCTGGTGATGCTGAGGAAGTCAGGTCGTTCCTTCCCTGGCCTCTAATGTCCCTGTGGCAAGTTAGAGCCGGAAAGCATGCTTCTGCCTCCTATGCTGTAAGTCAGCCCTACTCTCCTTTGAAATTCCAGATAGAGGACAGCAGGATAGCTTGCCCCCTCCCCCATTGCCTGATGGGTCTTGCTGGACCGTTCCTCATTCATAGGAACCTACAATGCTAAAAGACTGAATTTGGGAGGGGGAGGTATGTGGCCTGGTAGCTCCCCATCCCAGGCTCTGAGGAGGCGCTGTGCAGCCAGCTTCAGTGCTAGCTAGCGCTCCCCCCTTTCTCCCCTTCTCTCCATCTCTCATCCCACTTCACACCCTAGCTCCCCCTTCCCCTATTACGGGCAGATTTTCAGCCTTAACTTGCGGTCTCGGTCTCCAGGCTGTTTACAGAATAGGTAAGATCTCTCAGTCAATAACACAAACCAAGTCTTCCCCAGAGTGTTCCTCTTCGCCTTCCCCCGCACCCCCTACCCCGGGGAGGCTTAAAATGGGGCGGAGGGTGCACGCTTGCTGGCCGCTGGGGTCTACATTTTGTATTTCGCTGACAGCCCCTGAGCCCGCCGCGCAGCCAATGGGCAGCGGTGATTTATGGAGCTGACTAACGCTGAATGCGGCCTGTCAGAGCTCTGTGAATGGCTTCCCTTCGCTGCACAAGCCCCGGCTTTGTGTCGCTAAGCGATTAGAGCAGATGTAATGAGATTTTGCCCATTTCTAGCTTCGGCAAAATTGTGTGTGTGTGTGTGTGTGTGTGTGTGTGTGTGTGTGTGTGTTTTGTGATTTTTTTTTTTTTGAGTTTGCCGTCCCGTTGTAGCAAACAACCCGCTAACTTTACCCAGAGTTTAACCGAGTCTTGATATTTCCCATTCAGAAGCGGGTAAAAGAGCACCTGTCCTTACAGGCAAAAGAAGAAGAAAGAATTCCCTTTTGTAGGGATTGAAACATTATCCTAATGTTATATTCATAGCCATAAATGCAACACTTTCTTTGCATACCGAAAGCAGCTAAATCAAATGGAACGGGGACCGGGGATGGGGCAGGAGGGGGGGGGGCGGTGCGGAGGGGAGGGCCTAGCTCTGGTCTTTCAAATAAGATAAAAAACAAAAACCAGTAGGACAGAAGCCCTGCTTCCCCCAAGTAAGCTCTAAATTGGCCCACTGCTGGCAGAAAGTCCGATTATTTATGGCGACGGGGAATTTACTGATTTTTTCCCCTTAATTACGCCCATCTCTATGAAAGGGACCGAAGCCTCCATGCACATTCTATAGAGGGTCATTTAGCAAAATGACATCAGACGCCGAGGCGTGCTCCACGCATAGCGGCTTTTTTTTTTTTTAAAGGTTATTCTGTGGCGCTAAATGGTATAGATATACCAACACAGACTAGATTTTTAACTCTGGAAGACGTGCGGGCTCCGCGCTCTTTGTTGGGTTTTGTAAGATGCATTTTGCGCCTGGCTTTCCGCTTGGCTGGAGACACGCAAACTGAATCTACAAGTGATGCAGGCAGCGAGCGAGGAGGCTGCAGGGGCCAAGTAGGATTCTGATCACGTCCTTGCTAACTGACAAGAAGCAAGCCAGCCAAAAAGAGAAAAAAAACCACCAATTTCTTTTTGAATCTTAGTAATTGGGTACTTTTACACGCTGCTCACGCTATTGGGATGGAGTCACGGGCTTAGATAGGCCAGCGTCTCAAAGCGACCACACATTTGTACTGCATTTACGTATTCAAGTCTAATTCCTTCTGCAAGGAATTTGCATCTTATGGATCTTTTTACTTTACATTGGGATAGAAAGAATATATATATATATATATATGAATATATATACACATATACACATATATATGTACATATATATGTATGTGTGTGTGAAATGTGTATATATTGAGTGCAAAATATGTGCCTCGAAGTGTGAGCAGAGGTATCCACCCCATCCCTGAGTCTGTACAGAGGAAGACCTACTCCAAGAACCAGTTTTCAGCACTTTCCGGAGACCCAGGCCTAGACTAACTCAGATCACCCACATCTCTGCACAAAGATAACCTTAAACCAGACTGAGTGAAAACGAGATGAGGAGCTTCCCTCCCCAGGTTACTGTTCGAGATTTTTAAAAATGCATGGTGTTTGGTGAGATGATGGAGCCACGGGTTACCCTCTATTTCCCTAAGAGCTGTGTCCATGTGTGGCGAAGGGAAGAGAAGAGCCCCCACCCGCCCACCCCACCCCTCTCACACACAAAGCTGCCACTGCAGTTGGACAACCAGCAGAAGCACTTATCTCTCTCAGTTCCGCCACTGTACACCCTTGGCACCACCCCTCCCTCTGGGGATTTTTGATAGCTTAGCCAGAAGCAGCAGCAGCAGAGCCAAAGAAGACATAGAGGCAGCTAATCATTCTCTCTCTCTCTCTTCTTTTTATATAAAAAAAGGAAAAAGTTTTATTACAAAACTAGTTTGTATAAAACAGGGTTATACATGTTTTTTGTAAGTTTGTAATAAAACAGTAAAGGGGTTGGGTGGTGGTGGTGGGGGGGAAGGCAGTGGTAGAAACTTCCAAAAGGCACCCCATGGGAACCAACTGGCTGCCATTTTGGGTTTGGACAGTAGCTGCATAAACTTTTGTTCTCCTTGAACAGGTTTTTTTTTTTTTTAATAACATCATTAATACATTAACCACGTTTCTGTGAAGTAAGACACATTGGTGCTGAAGTCATTCTGGTGGCATTTAGATCTCACCTATGAGGGGAGCTCTTTACAAAACCACATCGGGGGTGGAGGAGGGGGTGGCAGTTATAAGATGAGCTACGCATCTAAAGTATGCAGAGGTAATCGCATCGCATCACATGTTAAAGTATCAAGATATACACATTTTAAACCGTTTGTACAAAACTTCTATAAATTTTCTCTCTCTCTTTTCTTATGTACAAAAATATCTTAATATATCCCCCAAACTGGTTAGGATAGATACAAATAGATTTTTTTTTCTTATAATAAAAAAAAACAATTCACAAAGATTGGAAGCATTCTATGAAGAAAACAGAAGCAAAGTCCATGGGTGGGTGAATGTGGGGCTTGGGGAGGAGGCCACCAGGAGAGGGAAAGGCTGTCCATCCGGGAACTGAGAACAGCAGAGGGGAACTTCACTGGTGGCCAAATGTCCACAGCTCGCTGGAATGGGGGTGGGGTGGGGTGACTGAGGAAAGACATCAACCCAGTTTCAGGGGGGGCTAAGACAGCTTTGACAGGGAGTGGGAGATGAAGGCACTTGCACACGCGCTTTCAGCCCTGCCTGTTAGTGGTTGTCTGGAAGTTAATGTAGGATGAGTGTGTGTGTGTGTGTGTGTGTGTGTGTGTGTGTGTGGCTGTCTTGCTCCAGGAAAGGAACCCATCACTTTGGCACACCATCTGTGACTCGGGGGTGGGGTGGGGGGGCTTAGTTAGCTTCAGACACCCCTCTTCTCATGTCTGGAAAAGATGGGAGTGCAGAGAAGCTGTTGGGGCCCATGGCTGCTTGCTGAGAACATTAGCATCTTAGTCAAGGTGTCCCTGGAGGTTGGCTGTCCCGGGCTTATTTGTTTCTTTTCTTCTTCTTCTTCTCCTCCTTGTTTTTCTGCCTCCCCTTTTCATGACGTTGACCAGAAACACTAAAGACACAGGATCTGCTGCCACCCTGTAACAGAAACCAGAGAGGTTAGTGTGAATTTGGAGGGGGTTGTAGTAGAGGCTATGGAGACTTGGGGGAGTCTGTCAAGGAGAACATCTCTTTGGACAAAGTCTAAGGACTCAGTATCCATGGTCTCTCCTCCTCACCTCTACCTTCTGTTCTTGAAAACTTGTGGGGGGAAAGCCGTTTGTAGGGCCCAAGACTGAAGCTAACACACTAGAACTTGAAATAAACAAGCTAACTACATAGTAATCTCCCCCCACCTCCCGCCGCGTTCCCCAATACAGCCCCTACCTTCCACGATCCACACACCCCCCCGCCCCAAAAGAGAAAAAAGGGGCCCAGTCAAAAAAAAAAAAAAGGCTCTGCCTAGCCCCACACGAAGCATACCTGCTTCCAAAGTCCATTGCCAGTAGGGCCTGGCAGCCCCTCAGAACCAGTTGGTAAAGTCCAGAAGCTCTTGTTCCTCTGGGCTGAGAGGGTCATAGGATCCCTCGTCGGAGGAGTAGGACGAGACCGGAGAACCCGCCATAGAGTTCAAGTCGTTGGAGTAGTTGGGGGAGATGGTGGGCGAGAGGACGCCCGCCTGGAAGGCAGCGCTCACCGCGTCGTGCTCGTCCAGCAGCTGCTGCAGCGCGCGGATGTACTCGACCGCCGAGCGCAGCGTCTCCACCTTGCTCATCTTCTTGTTGGCAGCGCCGTTGGGGACGTGCTCCCGGAGGGTGGCAAAGCCCAGGTTGACCAACTTGACCCGGTTGCGCTCGCGCTCGTTGCGGCGCGCCACGGCGGCCGGCTGCTGCTGTGGCAGGCTGTAGCCGAAGCCGCTGAAGTTGAGCCGCCGTTTGCAGCGCATCAGTTCCGGAGAGGACGAGCGCTGGCGCTTGACCTGCTTGGCCGCTGACTTGTGACCGCCCCCTGAGGGCTGGCCGTCGGCCACCGGGCTCAGCTGCGGCGCCTGCTGCGGCGGCGCCTGCTGCTGCTGCTGCTGCTGCTGCTGCTGCTGCTGCTGCGCGCTCTGAGCCGCCGCCGCCGCTGCAGCAGCCGCCGCCGCCGCGGTCGCAAAGAAGCAGGCTGCGGGCGGCAGGAAGGGCTGCGGGGGCTGCGGCTGCTGGCCGGCTCCGCTCTCCATCTTGCCAGAGCTCTCCATGCCGGGCCAAACTGTCGCGGCGTGGGGGCGGGTGGAGAACGAGTTGGGGGTGGGGGGACGCAGGGTGCGCCGAGCGCCTGGAGGAAGCGGGGACTGCGAAGTACGATCAAAGGGGGTGGGGGGGCGAGGAAAAAGGAGAAGGGGAGGAAAACGAGCCCCGGAGGAAAGTGAAAAGGGAAGAAACGCGCAGAAGGAGGCCGAGCGGTCCGGCTGCAGCGGAGGAAGGTGCCCGGGCGAGCGTCTTCCCTCTGCGCCGCCTCCTCCCTCCCCTCCTCCCGCCGCGGTTGGCTTCGGGAGCCTCGCGTGGCGCTCGCGTGTGCGGCCGCCGCCGGCGCCTTCTCGGTTTTAAAAAGAGGAAAAAGGGGGAAAAGGAAAGCAGCCGCAAAAGTCAGCGCCGAGCGCGCTCTGCCAGGTCGAGCCGCTCCCGGGGCGGCTTGCTCTCTTGCGCCCCGCTCTCCCTGGGCTCGAGCCTGCTTCTGGGATTATTGGGTCGAACCCCCTTTCTTTCTAATTCCTCTCTCGTCCCCACCCCCTGCCCCAAATTCGCCCTCCCTAACCGGCTCCCAAGCCGGTACGCCTTCCACGTTCCCTGGCCAGAAGTGAGAGACTGCTGGGCGGCTGCGGTGCCGGCCGCCTTTTCAATGGGACACCCAGCCCCACGCGCAGCCCTGGCCCCGCCTCGCCCCCCACTCCCCGCTGCTGCAGCGGGCGGCTGCAGCCCCCACTCCCCCTCCTCTTCCCCCACCCCCTCAGCTCCCTCCCTCTAACTCACCGCCCCCCCCCCCCGCCCAGTTGCCCGCGCCCGCTCCTTGCAAACTCTCCATTCAGCCGGGTTTGTTGTTGCAGTGCGTGCGCCTGGCGCGTGCCAGACTCCCGGCTGAATAAACAGGCCGCGCGCTCGGGGCGGCGGCTCTGGGGAGCCAGGGGGTGGCTCTAAAAAAAAAAATGGGGGGTCTTTTTTTTTTCAAAAGGGGGGGGCGCAAAAAGACTTCGGGACTTGGGGTGCCTAGGTGGAAAGTCTGGAGGGAAAGTGTCTTTGGCGTCTCCTGAGAACTTGGAAGAAAATGCACGGCAGGGAACTCATGGAAGTGGAGCGTTGGGCTTCTGTCCCCCCCTTTCTTCTCTCCGCAGTAACTCCGGAGGATTCTTTGGTGACCTTAATTTATATATATATATATATATATATATATATATATATGCCACTAGGTTTAGAAAGATGGGAGAGGAAAGCTTTTGCACACTAGGGAGCAAAGTATTGGTCGCTCGCTGTCTGAGAACTTGAGTTCTATCTAGCCCCTTGAGTCCTCTTGCTGCTAGCCTTGTGGCCCTTGGTAAGTTCTCCCCTGTCTGAGTAGCCTTTCTCTGCGAGGCTGTACGGGGGTTGCCCCTGCTGTTCCATCCAGCTCCAAGGACCGGGTGTGCTGGACACAACTCGCCGCGGGTGGTGAAGGATAGGGAGACATGAACAGGATAGGCTGATAGTTCTCTAAGAAGCAGAGGCAGGGGAATACGTTGGAGGCTAGCTTGAACTTCATTGTGAGACACCCCTCAACTTAAAAACGGTGTGTGTGTATGTGTGTGTGTGTGTGTGTGTGTGTGTGTGTTCTCGTGTGCGTGCGCTCGCACACTGACAGGTGGCTGCGCAGAGGCGTGGTGTAGGGAAGTGTATGACGTAAGGCACTCCGGGTTATCTGTTTCTGGCCCTCTCTACCACCCACCACTCCTCTGAAAGATGCTTGATAGTCGCGGTGGCAAAGGAGAGCACTCTGGGATATTTCAAATCTTCTGGAGAAAAGCCTTGGGGCTGTGCAGAACGGAGGGTGACTACGTTAGAGCTAAAAAGAAAGGCTTCCCTCCTGGTCCCGCCCTGTCGCAGGCGCCTTGGAGGCCTTGGCGCAGCATCCATCCCGCCCCAGGCGTGTGCCTGGCGGACCAGTGGCAGGCGACTGGGAGCGGAGCCCGCTAAGGTCGTGCGCTGGCACCGCGAGAGAAGGGGAGGTGCCTGCAGTCACCGGGCTTCTGGGACAGTGCCTGCCCAGGCGCATTCCCTGGGCCCTTGGCCTGGCACTCTCTGTCCGAACCAAGTCCAGCTTAGAAAAGCCAAGCAAACCCTGCTGGCAAAGGTCTCAGACTGCTCTGGTGCACCCTGGGGTAGTCTGTGGTCTGGTCTACATAGGCAGAACTAGGCAGAGGGTACTCACTCTTCTGGTAGATTTTTCCAGAAGTCCCCAGGTCTGATTAAGGACTGGAGTTCAGTAATGATTGTGGTGAAGTACCAGGATGATGGTCTTCTAGTTATCGTCATTATTATTTTAAACATGATAGGCGCGATTTTTTTTTCAGTGTCTCATTGCATAGCCTCAGCTGGCCTGGACCTCTTGACAATCTTCCTACCTTAGCCTCGGTAGTACTGAGAATATGAGCATTGGTCACCACTTCTGGCTGGAAAATAAAATTGCTTCTAGCTGAGTTTCTTTTTGTGAAGATGGGTCATTCTAAAGGGTCCACAAGGATGACCCAGAGAGATGCCCTAGACATCTACTGTCAAGAGTACTCTTTGAGTAATAGTGGTACAGAAAGAAAGGGTGACTTCCTAAGCCAGGCTGATTCTGTGGTGCTCCCCACTCACACAGCTGGTGGGCTCTGTCCTTGCTAGCTGACTGGCCTCTGGAAGTCTGTTTCCTCACCTGCACCCTGGTTCCCCACACCCCCACAGACGCAGAGGCTGGATTAGTGAAGCCATTCTCAAACACCCACCTAGGACACAATTTGTGAGAGTGTGTGTGTGTGTGTGTGTGTGTGTGTGTGAAAACTACTAAATGTCTCAGGTGCTTTATGAAGAAGGAGGATTCGTCTAAGCTCTCAATTTTAGAGATTTTAAAGCTGCGAACAATTGGCTCCCTTGTTCTGAACCTGTGTGGAATGGCGTATCATGGGTGAAATACATAGAATAGTAAAATTACTTGCTTTATGGCCACGGGAGGCGGGGGAGGAAGGGTAAGAGAAGAGTTTCGTTGCTTTTTTTTTTGTCAATTTGACATACCTAGATATATCTGGGGAAGTATAATCTTAATTGAGAAAATGCCTCTGTCAGATTGTCAATTTACAAGTCTGTGAGGGTCTTTTGCTTGCTTGTTTGTTTTTTGTTTTGGTTTTTCGAGACAGGGTTTCTCTGTGTAGCCCTGGCTGTCCTGGAACTCACTCTGTAGACCAGGCTGGCCTCGAACTCAGAAATCCACCTGCCTCTGCTTCCCAAGTGCTGGGATTAAAGGCGTGCGCCACCACCGCCCAGAGGGACTTTTGTTTTTTACTTTTTAAATGACTGATAAGATGTGAAAGGGCCCAGTTCACCATGGGCAGTGCTACCCCTGGGCGAGTGGTCCTGGGTTGTCTAAGAGGTTGAGCAAGCAAGCCATGAGGAAGGAGCAAGCCACTAGCAGTGTTTCTCCTTGGCTTCTGCTTTGTTTCTTGCCTGGAGTTCCTGTCCTGGATTTTCCTTCCTGGTGGGTTATCTCGCTGCAAAATAAAATTAACCCTTTCCTTACCAAGTTGCTTTTTGGTCATGGTCTCTATCATAGCAATAGCTCCCAGGTACAATGTCATGAAGGCCTGATCATGTTGTTTTGGGAGGATGTAGGGAGGGCTCTGGAACTTTGGGTTAGAAAAGCCATTGGGTGTTCAGAGCTCAACGCGCTGTGGTGGGATCTTGAAGGGTGGCTGAAAGAGATGCAGATGATGGAAAGAAAGCCTGGGTTGTCAAGTTTATCCGGCAAGCATAGACCATTCGCATGTTATTTTTAAATTAAGAATCGTCTTGTTTCTGGTCTTCCAAGGCTGAAATATCAGCTGTGATTAACCAACCAAGAGACCAGAAACACTAAAGTGAAATTTTTTTTGCTTTGCTGGGCGAATCAATAGTTAAGAGTCGCCCGGGTTCTACTAGTTTTGCAGGCGTGAAGGCATCTTGAAGCACAACCGAGGCTTGGCACTGGATGGCAGGACTGAAGTCCTTGAAGAGACACCTTGAGCGAAGATGCAGCCTCACAGTAGAGAATCTGGCACACCCACCATACCGGCAGCATGAGATTACTGTCTTGGACAGCCACAGCTGTGGAGTGGATCCACCTGGGCCAATGCCATAGGTTTTGTGTGTTCTGTATGGCCAGAGAAGTGGGGTTGCTCAGGCTCTTGGGAGGCTAGAAGATTATGAGTGAGTCCCAGATGTTGGACACTAAGTTAGTTATACTACTGGGGTTTGGCTCTGCTCTGATTTGATAGTGACCGTGCCCTGATTCTTCTCTCTTGGAGTAAGAAAGCATTTAACTTATTTTTTTTAATTTTGTAGGAACCTAGAATGGAGAGACTTTGAACTTTTAAAGAGATGTTTAGGGGAAAAAAAATCACACTGGTTTTCCAGTGCCACAGGGTCAGCCTTGAAAACATACATAAAAGTAACAATATGAACAGGCTAGATTTAAGAAAAAAAAATATATGCATGCACATATTTTCATGCAATAACAATGAAAATGAGGCTATAAAGTTGAATGATAGTAGAGAAGGATGTGTGTAGGAGGGCTTAGAAGGAGCAAAGGGAAGGGATACCTATTGTCATTAAATTATAATCTCAAAAATAAAGAAACGAAGAGATATTGGATATTCAAAGAAAACCTGCGCTTTTAAAATATTAAAATATTTAAAAGATGGAGACTTTTAAAGTTATGGTATGTTTTTATTATTTTGATATTAATGGGAAATCTTGTGGATGAATAAGAAGGGGAAGGTTATGGCTTAATACATTGATGTGTTTGTGTGTGCAGTTGCTCCATTGGTCAATTGCAGTGGTTGGCAAACTTGACAAAAACTTACACATCTTTGGGAAGGGGACTCTTGGCTGAGAAAATGCCTCCATCAGATTGCCTGCAGACAAGCAGGTGGGCACTGTTTTGGTTAATGACTGATGTGGGGACGCCTATTCCATTGTGAGTGGTGCAAAACTGGGCAGGTGGTCCTGAATGGTGTCCTCACCAAGCCATCAGGGGCAAGCCAGTAAGCAGCCTTCTTCTGTGGCTTCTCCTTCAGTCGCTGTGTTGAATTCCTGCCTTGGTTTCTTTCAATGGATATTTCTTCATTCCCTCTTCTGTCAATGTGATTTAAGAATATTTAAACCCAAACCAAGCAACCAAGCAACCAATCAACCGACAAACAGATAAAAAAAAAACCAACCAGACAAAACCCTTTCCTCCTCAAGTTTCTCTTGGTCATGGTGTTTTACCACAGCAATGGAAACCCTAGCTAATACAGAAAGGGATGGAGATTCCATAATCCCCTTCAGGCCTGATGCCTGCAGGGATCTCAGAAGCTCCCAGGAAACCTTACCTTTTAAAGGTTCTACCACCATCCTGTCGCACCACCCTGAAGAAAAGAACCTTTAATTCATGAAGCATTAGGGAATATTTAAGATCCAAAGTAGTGTGGAGCAAGAGACTACTTTTAGCTTTTGGCTTCCTGGAGCCTCTCACAGAGATAATTGTTCTAGCTACTGGAAATTCAATACTACCACCAGTCCCCTGCCCCCACCCTAGCATTTAAGGTCAAAGCATTTCTTTTATTCTTGAAGACCAGTGATGATGGGGGTAGAGGCAGGAACTGCATTTTCCCAACACTAACAATCTTGATTACCTTAAACAGAGATATGCTGGGTGGTCTCCCATGAAAGAGGCTATAGCAGTGACCCAGTATTCTACATCAACTGTCTGTGACTCCTTTGCCTCCCAGTGCATTGGCTCTAACCAAGTCCCCAGGGCTTTCCTTGACCAGGTCACTTGAACAAAGTCCCATTTATCTGGACATGAAGGAGTAAGATATTTCATAGAAGTACTGCATACCTTTATCTCAAACGGGGCAAAGGCATACATACCCTTTCTTTGCCTATCTGTCAAAGCTGTTACGAGAATGAAGTCAGAAGTCACTGATGAGTTTCCTTTGTAAAAAGCCCCATGCATATCAGGAGCTGCTCTTCCATGCTTCCAAGCGGGGGGGGGGGGGGGACACAATGAGTGTTCTGTCCTGCGATGGGGATTGGGCCGTGTTTGGCATTACCCAGAATACAGACATTCTGGGGGGAAAAGGGGGACATTTATCTTATCTTTAAACCTAATAAGGGACTTGTTAGCTTCTGCACTTGGTTTTTCTTGTAATATCCTTGAGTTGCACCATACTTTAGATTGGTTCTTGTCTGTATTCAGTGCTGAGAATCCGTAAAGGGAGAAGGCTTTCCCAGTGAGCCTTTGGAAGTGCTTCCTAGATGACCAGAGACTGTGCCTGCCTTCAGTGTTTTAGAATGTTAAGCTACACCCCTATTCTCTCTCTCTCTCTCTCTCTCTCTCTCTCTCTCTCTCTCTCTCTCGTTCTCGCTCTCTTGTGTTCTCTCTCTCATGTTCTCTCTCTCATGTTCTCTCTCACATGTTCTTTCTCTCATGTTCTCTCTCATGTTCTCTCTCTCTCTCTCTCTCTCTCTCTCTCTCTCTCTCTCTCTCTCTCTCTGTCTCTCTGCTCTATGATACAAG
The DNA here is from genome assembly GCA_964023405.1 of Apodemus agrarius. NCBI lineage: Eukaryota > Metazoa > Chordata > Mammalia > Rodentia > Muridae > Apodemus > Apodemus agrarius. The sequence continues at coordinate 44,895,468 of OZ030026.1, read as the reverse complement.
TATTTTCTGTGTAGCTCTCCCTGGCTGTCCTGGATGGAACTCACTCTGTAGACCAAGATGGCTTCAAACTCAGGGATCCATCTGCTTCTGTTTCTTAAGTGCTGGGATTAAATGCATAAGCCACTACCACCCAGCTACACTAGGTTTTCCATAGAACAATATTTTAATATGGTTGTGTTTATAGTGGCTTTTAAACGAGGGCTAAAGAGCAAAGGCCAAATGCAGTTAAGTCTTGGGCTCTGACTTTGGTCACAACATTTTTAGTGTGATCATCAAGTTGGAGGAGTTTTGAATCCAAGAACCCCAGGTGCTCCAAGAAAAGAGGATGTACAGTCCCTGCCAGCCACAACACAGGACCTCATTCCTGGAGGGTCAGCGGGCCCTAAGCCCATGTCAGATACTAGCCTACCCGGGGTGGGGGGTGGGGTAATGAAAAGCACATTCCTAAATGATGGCCTCTTGTCAGGCACACCGTTTCCCAGGTAACTTTGGTGTGACTGCAAGGTGTGCCACAGAGGCAGAGAGGGCCACTCTGGTGGACAGAGGAGCAGGGGCTTCACATTTGGCCTCTGCAGCTTGGTCCTAACAGCCTCTCCTGCACCTGCATCAAGAACTCCAGTCTTCTAATGAAGCTATTCACTTTTTCAATATGTCTTAAAAAGAAAAGAAAAAAAACAAGTTGGAGAAAACGAAACAAAACAAGCACACAAAGTATATGTTATTGTGGCTTTTTGGATAAGGAGGGGAGGTGGGGCGTGGGGAGGGGGCCAGTAATTTGCAGTCACCCTTGCAGGAGCTTTTGAAGTTCTCCAAATAAGGAGAACTAATGCTAACTCTTTATTATTTTTTTTCTAAAGCCCCATTTACATTATGATTAAATACCTTCCTTGGATAAGCATAAAGAAAGTCGTTAATCTATATAGCTCTCCAAAGAATCAATACATTCTAAACTTTTGTAGGATTTGTTACACTCTATTTTCTTGTTACAGTAGGCCTGCCCAGCTCTGTCTAGGCACAGGGGTCTTCTCCCGCCTCCCCCAGCACCTCCTCCAAGAATGAAAACAAAGCAAAGGTCTTTCACTGTAAACAAAACCAGCTGATTCTTCACAGAGAACCCCTGAATAGCTTGAGAAGAAGAAGAAAAAGAAGGGGGAAAAAAAACTTACAATAAATGGTGCGTTTTTTTTTTTTTTCTCTGCTGGGTATAGTATTCAAGGATCAGGGCAGTATTCAAACAGAGGTCCATTTTTTTGCTCAGCAAGAGGGTTTAGAAAAGAAGCGTGGAGTCCATTCAGAGCGTCTCCCTCACAATCACGGGGCTCTGTGAAACCTATCTTCCATGCCTTGTCAGAGTGTTTCTGGGGACCAATTAGCGCTTTGTTGCACGGCTTCTTTGCTGAATCTTTGAGCAGCAGGAAAAAGCGCTCTCGAGTCTCCCCTTATTTTGACCATCCCAGTCATTACTCAGTGTAATAATTAATATGACAACTGGACGCTCCTGTTTGTATAGAAACACCTCAGCGACAGGAGTGAGTTTGCAGTGGGTGGTAATGAACCGCACATCGGCTCCAGAAGCCACACACACAAAAAAAGGGAATGAATGGCGACAGAGAAAGAGAGGGAATAAAGATAAAATAGTTGGCACAACGCAGAGGGGGCATAAAACAGACTGGAACGGGGAGAGGGAGGAGGGACTGGGACAATTAGAAGGGGAGGGGTAAACACCCCGCGGAGGTTAACTTATTTTGAAACTGTTTTGTGAATAGGACCGTGGACGTGAGTGGCCAGATTTCAGCCCATCGTCCCCCACCCCGCCCCACCGCCCCTTTATGGACCATCTTGGAACGAGGGGGTGGAAGCCGAGTGGGGGACAGGGGCTGCTGCAGTCTTTAGATTGTTCTCAGACTCCTGGAAAGCTCCCACTCTACCAAGCTTAAATCCCAGGGTTACCTCGGAGGGAGCAGAGCTATCCTACTGTCCCGGGTGGGATGAATTTATGGGAAAGGACATATCAGACACGCATCAACTCTGCACAGGCTACTGCTGCAGGGCTCCTGAGCAAGCAGGGGTGTGGGGGGAGGTGAGGTGGGGTGGGGCTCTGGGTAGTAGCATGGCTACTGAGGTCCCAGTCTTTTGCTCTGTGCCCCTGGGCTGCGACCCCTAAGGGATGGCATAATAAATAATTAGAGCATTTAAGTGTGTTGGCTGCAGCTCATACTAATGACACAGATAAGAGCTTACCATTAAGCCCGAGTGACAGTTTACTTATAAGATGAAACCCAACTAAACAAAAAAAAAAAAAAAATCCCTAAACCCCAATGCTGCTTTTTTCGCCCCATCTTCATTCTGGAATTTCTGTCCCCAAACCTTTTCCTTAATTCTGATTTTTGCACACACCTCCTTTCCCTCAGCTACCTTTCATCCAGGTGGGGATCCTTGTGAAGTCACCCCACTCCCTGCCTGCCTCAGAACTCTGAAAGTTTACTCCCAGCCACGCTGCTCAGCCAGATCACCCATGTGATGCTTTTCTTTACACAATATGGAATGAACTTAGCTTATATCCTGAGAGTAGGACCCTCGAAAGCTCAGGAAATCGGGAGTGTCTGTAAGCCTGCAGATGCTTCCAGGTTCAAGGGTCCAGGGGGAACTTCTGGTGGGTGAAGAACAGGGACCCCTGGCACCCAGGAGTTCCTGAACGGCTCCTACAGCTTCCTGAAAGCCAGGACCGACCGTTTACCCAAGTGTATGAGGTCAGTCGTGTGTCCCCATTGTGTGGCCACGCGTCCTGTGTCTGTCAGCACCTCCCCGAAGTCCAGACTCAGACTGACTCCTGGTGGTGCGTCCTGGGAGTACTGTGGCAAGGGAAGCTCTCTCCACCTCAGGCAACCCCGAATGCTGGCCCTGGGGGCCAAATGGAAAGTTTACTGGTAAGTAACAGGTTTCAGGGGAAGCAGAAGCAGGCCAGTCACAGCAATCTTGCTGGTCTGGTTCCTCTAGGCCCCTCTTCCATAGGCCCATTTGTAGAACAAGCAAGAAACAGAAGCCAGCCAATTTTCTGTGTGTGTGTGTGTGTGTGTGTGTGTGCGCGCACGCGCGCGCACACACGTACATGGGTCAGAGGGTAATTTTTTAATATTATTTTTGTTTTTAATTCATTCACTTTACATTCTTCTCACTGCCTCTCTCCCAGTCACCCTTCCCATAATCCTCCTCCATCCCCTCTCTCCTCCTCTAGGTGGGTGGGGCCCCCTTGGGTATCTCTCCACCTTGACACATTAAATACCCACAGGGTTTCATACGTCTTCTCCCACCGAGGCCAGGCAAGGCAGCCCAGCTAGAAGAACATATCCCACAGACAGGCAACAGCTTTGGATTACCACATGAAGAACAAGCTGCACACCTGCCACATGTGTGTGGGGGAGGCCTAGGTCCAGCCTGAGTATGTTCTTTGGTTGGTGGTTCAGACTCTGAGCACCCCAAGGGCCCAGGTCAGTTGACGATGTTGGTCTTCCAGTAGAGTTCCTATCCCTTTGGGGCACCTCCCCCGCCCACGGTCCCTGCAATCCTTCCTAGGGGGTCATTTTAGCAAGTCTATTTCATGTTCATGAAACCTCAGACAGCAACAAAGACAAGATCTAAAGGCGCACTGGTCATAACATTCTGACATTGCCAAGCACAGAGAAGCAGCAAGAATGTGTGATAAATACAACGCTCACACCAAGCTACGTAGCAGGAGGTACACGGAAGTCCTGTCAAGTGTTAGAAAATACTATTCGATCCAAAAATCGATTAAGGCTGTGAAGATCACTGCTCTACCACAGAACTGTGGCAAATTTGAAAGGAGGACAGCGGGCCATAGTCGCCACTTCTCATAGTCATAGTTGGAATAGTCGGTGTGAGAGGGAAGAAAGTCTATTAAGACACAGCGGGGTTAGCCGGGCGTGGTGGCGCACGCCTGTAATCCCAGCACTTGGGAGGCAGAGGCAAGTGGATTTCTGAGTTCGAGGCCAGCCTGGTCTACAGAGTGAGTTCCAGGACAGCCAGGGCTACACAGAGAAACCCTGTATCAAAAAACAAAACAAAAACAAAACAAAAGTTTTATTTAAGACACAGCGGGGCTAAAAAGAACAGGGGCCGGATTCCTCCATCTTCCTTTTATCTCTAGACCCCACCCTCACGTACTCAGACACACCCCAGATATAAATTTCGTGTAAAAGCAACGAACTTCAAATGCATGCAATCTTCAAATCGCCCAGTCTCTCCCCTAAGCAGATGTTCTGACAGTGTAGAAAATACAAGCTGGACCACACAACACTCTAGTGACAGCCACGTTCCTCTTTGAACTCCCATTTTTTTTCTAGTCTTCTCTCTAAAATACCCTCCAGGGGCAAATGACATCACCCTCCGCTTTCATTATGTGGGCAATGATGGTGCTCAAATTATGGGCCCTGCTAGCCAGAGGCTTTCCAGAGTCAAATGATTAGTGCCACGGACCAGGGTAAACGCCAGGTCTTTGGCGCATCTCGACTCGTATGTAATGGGATGGAACACCACTGTTCTCCGCAGCTTTGCTAGAGAAACGGGAGCCTCACATTTGACTAGACCAGGTTTCTCACCAGAATTTGAGGACCTGGTGATTCATTGACTTGTTTCCTTTGTGGGACGTGTGGGTCGCTTGCCACCTGCTGGTTGTTCGTTGAACTGCAGCATCAGGAACTGTGGAGGGAAAAATCTGCAATGGGATTTATATACCTCAGTTGAATTCTATTAACTCAACAGTATGCAATGTACTTTAACCATGTCTATCATGATGGCCACATTACAACATTTGAGATGTTCTCTCTATCTCTCCCTCTCTCTCTTCTTCTCTTCTCTCCTCTCCTCTCTTCTCTCTTCTCCTCCTCCTCCTCCTCCTCCTTCTCCTTCTCCTCTTTCTCTCTCTTTCCCTCCCTCCCTCCCCCTCCTCTCTCTCTCTCTCTCTCTCTCTCTCTCTCTCTCTCTCTCTCTCTCTCTCTCTCTCTCTCTCTCTCTCTCTCCTCCCCCCCCCCGTATATGTGTGTACATGTGTCTGGAAGCCAGAGAATGATAGGTCACCACTGAACACCTTCTTCGTCAGTCAGTCTCCATCTTGCTTTTTGACACAGTATCTCTCACTAAAGCCAGTAGCTTATCCATTTGGCGAGATTTTTCTGGCCATTGAGTTCCAAGTATCCCTCCTCTTCCTTGGTTTTTATTTTATTTTAATTTCTCGGTTCTGAACTTGACTCCACATTATTTGAGCTGCGAGAACTTTATAGACCGGGCGAGCCGTCTCCCCAGACACTTGAGGCGTGCTTAACGTTCAGACTCTGAAGCTTCGTCCTGCACCCACCCAAAAATATGACTGGACACGGTCTCCATGTGCTCTCTCAACAAGCCACATTTCCTAAGCCGAGGATGGCAACTGCCTCCCCAAGAGGTAAGGCAGTGACGATCAGTGAAGGCTGAGTCTTTTCTAATAAGAGGTTTGTATTTGTCCTGCAAGGTCAGGCACCCTGGGGGGTTTGAGGGCCGGAGAAATGGGTACATTACACAGAGGTGGTTTTCCCAAATGGCCCTAGTTAATTGGTCAGAAACCTGACTCAGAGGGAAAGGGAGCAACAGAGAGCATGCTCAGTGTCAGGGATATCTCTTTCTTGTCTCACTTGCACTCCACTGAGTCCTCCAGGGGAGGCTACTTCTTGGCCTGGCTGTGACATCATCCTCAGGCTCCTCTCTATCCACATCCCCACTCTCTTTCTTGCCTCACTTGCATTTCACTGAGTCCTCCAGGGGAGGCTACTTCTAGGCCTGGCTGTGACATCATCCTCAGGCTCCTCTCTATCCACTTCCCAACTCTATCTCTTTCCAGCATCCATGACTTTCTTTCCGTTAGGTTCCTTTGCAACTCAGTTCAGAAAAGCTTAATCCAGATCACCCTGTAGATTTACAACCGCGAACCTTTCCTGGAAACGTCTTTAGAGCGACCACGCCCACACTCTTCGGTGTCTCTTCCTTCATTCTGACCATTTCTCTTTCTCTCTCTATTTTATTACGTTTAATTTTTATTATATTTTATTTCCATCACTTAAAAAATTTGAAATGTAAATCTATTTTGACCACATTTGTCCCCTCCCCCAAGTCCCAGATCCTCGCCCTCACCTCTACACACGTGACTTCACATTGTCTCAAGAGCCCAATACAATAATAGAATCCTGCACAAACCAAGAAAAAACATCCTCCAAAAGTCCCACTAAACTATAACCAAACAGAACACACAGAGGAAAAAAAAACCTGTGGAGTCCTTTCTATGTTGGGCAGCTCTGCCTGACCAGGAGTCCAGCTGTGGAGTAGTTGATGTACCTAGTGTCACTATATATGGATTTTCTCATCTTCCAGTCAGTATAAGAGACACCTCAATTGTTAACTTTTGCCTCAGCGGCTAGCTATTCATGTTTAAAAAAATACATCAAAATAAAATATAGTAAGATAAAACAGAACCTATCAATTAATAGTTGGACAGACAAACCAACAGAAGGAAAACAGGCCGAAAGGGATCCAGTTGTCCACTCAGCGAGCCCACAGGATCCAGTTGTCCACCCCCTCAGGAATCCCACAGGGAACAGTAGACGGGAAGCTGTATATGAACCCAGCCTGTGCACACTATGAACCGGTGCTGACCTCTTCAGACCCTGTGCATGCTGCTTTAGTCTCCGTGAGTTCCTTAGGGCTTTGCCCGTGGAGATTTAGAGCAGAGGTTCTCAACTGGTGGCCTGTAACTCCTTTGGGAATTGAATGACTTTTGTGCACGTCAGATATTTTCATTGTGATTCCTAACGTAGTAAAACTACAGGTATGAAGTAGCAGCAATAAATACTTTTGTGATGGGGGAGGGGTCACCACAATGGGAAGAACTGTATTAAAGGGTCATAGCAGGAGGAGGATCTTGATTTAGAGGACCTTGCTCTCTTGATGTCTTTTTCCCCCCTCTGGCTCTTACACTGGTTCTGTCTCCTTCCAAGGGTTCCCTGAGCTCTGAGTGGAAAGATTTGTAAACAATCAATAACTTATTTGACTCAAGGCTTACTTCACAAGATATAACCCACACCCCCAACATTGCTTGGGTGACCACGAACCTGAGATTAGATAGCCTTGGGACCTAGGGGATCAGAACAGATACAGAGACCCACAGCCAGACGTTAGCAAAGAGAGATGTTGGAACCCAGAGCCCTACATAGGATGTCTCCATCAAACTATTTCTCTTGACCCCATGCTTAAGCCTGCATCATAGATCTGATATCTTTATTAAACCACAGACGTGCTCACAAAACAAGAAAACAAAGAAAGCTTTTGAGTTTCACCCAAAAGGAAAGGTTCTCATCCCTCGCCTGTGATGAGCTTCATCCAGTTCACCAAAGGTCCTAAATTTCACGGTCAAGACCAAGACATTTGCCCATGACTTCATTTTGCTCAGTGAATCAGAGGCTTCGATCACCTGATTGACACAGTGCGTTAGGCGCTGCTACTGTTCTGTGATGTTTAGTCGGAGTTGTCAACATAACATGAATCTGAGATTCATAGGAAGGCATGACCCTGGGCACTCCTGTTAGGGATTTTTCTGAATCAGATTATTTGCAGCTGGAAGGACCTATCCTAAATGTTGATGCCACCAAGGGGGATAAAGGGACCTTTGTCTTCCTTCTCGCTGGCGAGTTCATAGACCTTGTCGCTGCTGCTTACCTTGGCTGACACTAGATCCCGCTTCTTTGGTTTTCCAATATGGACTGAAGACCAGCAGCAGCTCTTCATTGAATCCTTTCATCTTTCAGCGTTATACTGGGATTGCTGGGGGCACCTAGCTTTGTGATTTGAGAAGCTACCAGAGTCTTGGCCTCTCCAGTGTGAGATATCCGTCGTTGGACTATCCAAACCACACAGTGTAAGCCAATCTAATACATTCCCATTTAGTATATATTCATTTTTACTTATTCTGTCCCTCTAAATATGATATGATTCCAAATAAGGATACCCAGAGAAGGATACCCAGTCCTTCAGATCCTCTTGAATTCTCTTCAAGTTGCCATGGTTTTTATCTCTTTGATCATAACAGAGGAAAAAAAAGAGTGTATCTATATTTATTTATGTTTTATTATCAAGAATACCTCTCCACACACACACTTTTCTGTGCTGCCCAGGGACAAGTCTATGTGGCATTATTTTTTTATTCTTGTAACTTAAAGGGAACAACTTTACACAATGCCTGGAGCTCTTGATGTCCTGGAGGTCAGGAGGGAGGATGTCCTCAGATTTCTTTCCACAGCAACCCACTTAGGTGTCACCAATCCTGACTTTCAAATGGAGTAGTAGATCTACAAAAAGCAGTGACTGATTCCAGAGCGGACCACCAGTCGTCGCTCACAGACGCTTTTTTCAACCTGTTCACCATTGATCTGTAATAACACAGACTCTCTAATGCTACGTGGACATTACTGATCCCATGCAACAGGGGAGCTCACTCTGTGGGTCTGATGTGGTGGATCCTGGCCTGGGGAGTACTCCGCATGCGCGGTACTATCTCCTGTGAGCACCCGTAGGTTATGGCCGATTTCTGCTTCTACAGAGACCTGGGGAGATTGAGGAGGAGCCGGCTGATGCTGAGAAGACTGTGATCAAGGAGGAATCCCAGGGCAAATAGTCCGCGCAAGCTCCTGAGTGAAACTGTTGCTCGGCCGGAAGTGACTGGCTAGCCCGAGGGTGTGCGGGTGTACCTTCTGTACACATTCGGTTGTTCTCTGCTGAAGCCTGGAGCACCCAGTCAGCCACTGAGAACTGGCCAACAGCTTCTAAAGCACAAGGCACTGAGTGGGTTGGACCCACCAGAGTAGTCCCGAACCATTTTTTCCGGACACTCGAACAAAAAAGGGAAATAGGTGGAAGGAAAATAAAACTCCTAAACGCTAAACAAACAAAAACAAACAAATAAGATCACTCCTGGCAAAAAAATTCTGGCCAGGAATTTTTAAGTGGATGGTGTAGAACAGATTTCTCAAGACTATAAAATGTGATGGTGGGACACGGCAGCAGCCATTTTTTTTTTTTTTTTTTTTTTACACCTGGATGCCCCGCAGCTTCAGGTAACTGTCCATGTACCCACTAAACACACATGAAATGTATCCTTACCTCAACTTACCACCTGCCTCTGAGAGTTCGTGCAGCCCCCAGGTGTGAGAAATGGAATGGGTGAGAAGCAACGTCTAGGAGCACATCGTGCCCTGTCTCCACCATACACATAACTTTATGAGTATGGATGATAATAAAATATAATGAAGCATTACTGAGTGATGGGTTGTGTAGGCTTAGATTCTTTTAAACTTATGTTAATAAGGGTTCTCAAATGCTTCAACCCTCCCCCTCCCCCCATCTAGCCCATCATCTAAAGATAGGAGAGAAAAGATGGTAAACAGGACAAAGGGGTGTGAACCTGTTTAGTAGTTCCTTGAGGCCATTCCAATCTCCATTGTTAAGATAGCTGCGGTCCAGGTCGGTAGTGTCGGAATACCAAACACAATCCAGCAGAAACAGCCGGGCCTCCACCTAACTGGCCTAAGTCAGCAGCGGTGACCAGGAACAGCTGAGACACCAGAAGTTCTCTCCTGTGCCCCTCTCAATGAAGTAAAGATCGGCAAAAATGAAGATGTGAGACCAATGAAGTGTTGCAAAACTAGCTGTGCGAGGCTCCATCACTGTCCACTGAGTCCTGTTTACACTCTCTCCAAATACCACGTGCCCTCCCATGGGTCTTGCCTTAGCAAAAACACCCGCGTAGGTATGTATCACCTGCCATACCGGAAACTTCCGCTTCAGGGTTGAGTCTCCTAATTTGTTATATGTACTTTACTGAGTTGCCAGTTTATGTAAATAATTGTTCCGTTACAATTATAGTTAGCATCGGGGATATCAAGCGCTTGAAAAGTCAGCTCTCAAAACCTGGATAAGCTTGCTCTTGCCTGCCACCGATTATGGTACATCAGTGTGTGAACAGTTTCTGTTCAGCTCACACCTTTCTCTCCTCCTCTGGGTACAAATAGCTTTCGGTATCCTCCTGGATGGAGAACTGTCCTATTTAACTCTACCCTAGAGATTTTGTATACAGGCGTTCTTTCTGTTAGAAACCCCCTTTGCTCCTGAATCTTCTTCTTTGTAACCTTTCCGACTCAGTTTTCAACACAGTCTCTATGTTCAACAAGTCCTCTCTTGTTTTAACCAGTCCTCCTTAAAAACCTCTTTCACAATAGCTCTTCACAAAACTTAACTTCTTCTTGGTCCTACTCAGGGCTGGGTTTTATTTTACGTCTCTGTTTTTCTTTCTAGTCTTCATGGTTACCATTTATGTTCCTATTAGACTGTGAAATCAATGGGGACAGTAGCCTTGCCCTCAGTGTCTAGAACAGTGCCCGGTAAATATGCATCCGACAAACATTTACTGAGTGAGTGAGCTGACAGATGACCAATAGCCAGTGATCTCATTCTCATGCTGCCGGGACAGGATGCTGATGAGAAGGCTCCAGAAACTGCTTCCCTGAATATCTTCTTTTCATTGAATAGACCTTTAATCAAAGGCACTTGATTTACTAATTGATTTCATTATAAGCCAACAATGCGTACGTTCTGCTAAGCATTCCTGGAATAGCTAACCCTAAATATTATTCTGACAAAAAAGCATGACTTCATATCTTAATCACATTTTGTGTATGGGAGTATTAGCCAGTAATGACATTCAGATTTCTGGGCTGTCGATGTGGGGAAGAAAATGAAAAGGAAAGACACGAGAGAAACAAAATTCAGTAGGAGGAGATTGTGTCCTTTCAGACACAGTTGTGAAGAAAGAGCAGTTCTCCTAACATCTACCTTGTGTGTCCTTCCCTTGTATTGCATCTTGTCAGGATTAGATGTAGCTGTGGAAAAAAAGAACCCTCAAAACCCTGGGTTTAAATAAAATAGCAGTTCATTTTTCTTTCCTGCGAAATGCCTGTCAGCCAACTACCTGCTCTTTCTCTCTTGACTCCATTTTTTTTTTCTGCTTTAAAACGTATGGGTGGCTGACTTCTTTGTAGCAGCTGTTGTTCTCTTGCTAATCTTGCTAATCATGTTATGCCAAAAAAAAAAAAAAAAAAAAAAAAAAAAAAAAAAACCTGCACGAAGGTTAAAGGAAGCCTTCCCCGCAGCTGGAATTGATTGGCAACAGAGACTCGCCTGACAGCCAATGACTGGGCAAAGGGAGATGGGACAGGATCCTTAGAGTTTGGGGCTAAGATGCAGGAGGAGGAAAGGAGAATCACCATGACCTGGGAGAGACAGACAAAACAGATTTAGAGCTGCAGAAGGTGGAGAACATTCAAATTGTAGGAATGAAGGGAAAGAGGCCCCAGAAGGGTTTCCCAAAAGCCGTTGGGCAGCAAAGACAAACGGGCCTCACAGAAGGTAAACGGGGCAGCAAAGTTCAAAGTAGATTTAGAAGGTGTTGAGCCAGGAGTACCAGAGAGAAGGGCTGTGGAAGGCTAAGAAGTGTCCTACCGCTGAGCTAGTAAGGTACATTAAAAACAAGCAAGTGTGTGTGTGTGTGTGTGTGTGTGTGTGTGTGTCTGTCTGTCTGTCTGTCTGTCTGTCTTTCTGTCTTTCATTCACAGATCCAAAAATAGCTCCTGGGTGAGTGCATGTGCTTGTGACCTTCCTGGAGCCAAAGCAGTGTAGCAAAAACTCCCACTACACGACGTTCCCAAATTTATCTCATAATCCAACATGGCTACTACTGCTCCAACAGGGTTTCCACATTGGAACCCTCAAAGGGGGAAAAAAAAAACGAAGGAGAAGGGTGTACCTTCTCAAGAGCACTTCCTAGCAGTTATGCAGATTTTTCCCTTGCATTTCTTGGGTCGCATATGACTTTCATTGGTTCCACTCATCAATTTGGAATACCTTCAGGCAGGATCTAAGCATAGAATGTTCTGCAGTGAGAACTGAGGGCAACTACTTAATGTTCTTTTCCAAAGACAGGCATGATTTTTAACTCCAGAATAAAGCAATTTTTTTTCTTTTCTTTTCTTTTCTTTTCTTTTCTTTTCTTTTCTTTTCCTTTTCCTTTTCCTTTTCCTTCCCTTTCCCTTTCTTTCTTTCTTTCTTTCTTTCTTTCTTTCTTTCTTTCTTTCTTTCTTTCTTTCAAAGGGAGACATTAATAACATGGAATATCAGGGCACGCATAAAATACTGCATCAGAGAAATAGAGTCTAGATTTACAAAAAGAAAAGAAAAAGAAAAAATTAGAGGACAGTGTAATATCACACTACAAAAGTTAAGAAAGTCCAACTGTCTAACATCCCTGTGGTTAGGTAGATCATGGGCCTTAGAGGAGAAATCAATATGATGATTCTGTTAAGTTGTTATCGTCTCCCCACCACCACCTGCCATTTTTACTGATTCTCTGCAAGTTTCACATCTTCTATCCTGATCAAAATCCCTTCCCAGTCCTTCCATGTCCCTGCTTCCTTGTAACCCCACCCCCCAAAAAGAAGTAAAGGATAAAAATAAATTTAGAAAGGAAGGAAAAGAGAACAAGGAAGTCCACTTGGTGTTATCTATATACTCATTGGAGCCATGGTCGAATTCTTAGTGGCCTGCTCCTTAAAGAGAGCTGAGTCCTTCTCTTACACCTCTGCCAGAAGCCACCGACTGTGGAGAGCTGCTCTTCGGCATCTCTGTCTCTGGGTAGGGTAGGAAGGTTGGAGGAGGGGAGAGCTTGTCACAGAAGCCTTTCATGTCTCTCCTCAATTGTGTGTCTGCAGTCATTCACATCACAGCAAAAGAGGCCTCCTTGCTCTTCCCAGTCAGCGGGAGCACAGATCATAGGTCTCCACTCAGTATCTGAAGAGAGCACAGACCATGAACATGGCCCCCGCTACAGTACAACCATGGGCCCAGACAGGGTCCTTGGGGGCTGCCTGGGCCACAGACATCAACGTGGCTTCAAGGTGGCAGGGCAGGCCACCCAGAACAGTATGGCCTGTGGTGAAAGCATGGTCCGTGGACACCGTGGACATCAGCATGGCTTGAGGCAGCAGCGCATGGGTCCAGGCAGCAGCATGGCCTACAACACATCCACGTGGCTTCGGAGTGCAGCACAGACCACAGACATCTGCATGGCCTTTGGTGGTAGTGTGGGCCACGGAAATCAACACAGACTTTGGCTACAGTAGGGCCACAGACCCAGATATGTCCTCTGGTGGCAGCATGGGCCCAGGTGGCAGCACAGGCCACCCAGAACAGTATGGCCTGTGGTGAAAACATGGCCCGTGGACACCGTGGACACTAGCATGGCTTGAGGCAGCAGCACAGACCACAGATATCTGCATGGCCTTTGGTGGTAACACTGGCCACAGACATCAATGCAGACCCCAGGTGGAGTAGGTCCTGGAATCCCTTCAGTCTGGTCATGGACATTAACACAGCCTCCATGGATATAGTCTTAAGACAGCTCCGAAGGATTTCCTATTCCCATAATCAGAGCTAGTCCCATAAATCAGAGCGTCATTCAATCCAAACCAGAGAAGTTTCTCCTTTCAGTAGATGGTAACTAGCACAGATGCCCCAGTTGGTCAGTGTACAGACAGTAAGAAGATGCCAAGTGCTTAGCCCTAAATGGGACATCCACATCAATCCCTTTGCCCCACGACTCATGAAGGACTGGGTGGAAACTTGTGAAACTCTGGGATGCTAGCCCCGATTCTGAAGACTAACTGGGCCACACTCACTTGACTGCTGGGGGGAAAGTATCTCCAAGTTGGGTGGGAAGGGTTAGGAGAATGAAGAGGACGCTTATTAGAGGAGCTAGGGGTCATGAGTATGGTCCAAACACATAGTAGGAAATTCTCAAAAAATGGCTAAATATGGTTAAAGAAAAAAAAGAAAAAAAAAGAAAGCATCCAACGCTGTGTTGCAACTATGGAATTCTTTCTGCCTCGGTGGATCTAGATACGGAAGTAGGTGCTGGGAAGAGACAAAACCTTTATCATGCTTGATATTTTTTTTTAAAATCTTTTTTACTTTACAGTAAACTGAAAATAAATTATATTTATAGAAGCAAGGATATAGTTCAGTGGTAGAACATTTATCTAGCATGTGCAAGTTCCCAAGATTACCCCCCACCATCACAAATATTACATTTAAACACATGAAAACATTGCTAACAATAAAAGATATCCTAATTTAAACTCACAGTGCATGAAACATGATGAGAATTGTTAATTAATGTACCTTCAACCAAACCCACTTGATTTACTAATTGATTTCATTAGGAGGGAATGTAATGTATAAGGTCTAAGAATTCCAGGAATTCTTAGGCCTCTGCCCCTTTTATCGATGTAGGATATAAAAGTTATGAAATTCTTATGGATAGCTAAAGGCTACATGTCTGCATATGTAACATTTGTTTTGGTTCAATGCAATGGATTCATAAAGGCTATTGCTTTGAATGGTTTACATTTATCCTACCGGGATTGGGTGTGGTAAGTGGGGAGTTCGCTTGGGTGTAAGGAGAAGTCATGCTTTATCCTATTCATCTGAGCGTGCAGCACACACATGTTACTTACGTGTTATATTCGTTCTAGGTGTTTGCATCTAGGCAAGATTCTCCCAGAATTCCTTTGGTGTCCTTTCCATTAGTCTGCCTCCATTAAGGCAGGGAGGGCTGCCTGAGGTTGGACAGTCACACAGGGGGTGTTGTCTCTGAAGGGAACTGACCTTGTGAAGACTTCAGGCTTCTCCCAAACCATGGAAATGGCCTTTTTCTGTGAAAAATGGTTAAGAAGACTGCACCCAGCACAGGAAACTCAAGAAGAAGGAGGACTTAAGTGAGGGTGCTTTGGTTCCTCTGAGAAAGGGAACAAAATCCTCACTCACAGGAGCAATAAGGGAGACAATGAGTGGAGCAGAGACTGAAGGAAAGGCCACCCAGAGACTGCCCTACCTGGGGATTCATCCTATAAACAGTCACCAAACCCTGACACTATGACAAGATGTGTATACCAAAAGGAATATGCCAAGGTTGTCTCCGGAGGGGCCCTGCCAGAGCCTTACAAATACAGAGGCAGAAGCTAACAACCTACTATTGGACTGGGCGTGGGGCCCCCAATGGAGGAGCTGGAGAGTGGTCCGGAGGAGCTGAAGGGGTTTACAGCCCCATGGGAAGAACAATGATTTTGGCCACCCAGACACCCCAAGACTCCCAGGGACTGAACCATCAACCAAGGGGTACACATGGTTCTAGTCAAAAATGTGGCAGAGGAAGGCCTTGTTGGCCATCAGTGGGAGGAGTGGTCCTTGGTCAGGTAAAGGCTCAATAGATGCCCCAACAAAGGGAAACCGAGGGGGGGGAGGTGGGAGTGTGTTGGATGGAGGGAGATATACGTGGAGGCGGGGGGTGGGAGGAGGGGTTGGGGGTCTTTGGGGAGGGGGGAAATCAGGAAAGGTTTTACCATTGGCAATGTGAATGAAGACAATATTCAATAGAAAAAAAAAGAAGACTGCTCAGATTTACTCAACTAATGATTGGCCTGTCTTTGAGTCTGAACTTACTGATATTTATCACTAGTGTCATATTATAGCTCATGTTGTGTTAGAACAGATTTAGGGGAAAAGTATTGCATTTTGCCAGTAGAAAATAAATTGGTAGAAGCCAATTAGAGATCAAGAGGAAAGCTGAGAGTGTCCCAAGTATCTGGAATTTGAACAATACACTCTTAAAACACTGAGGCTATTGAGAAGATTATATTCAAAACTTCAGACTGAACAATAGTAAACCAAATAAACGGAACCCAACCACAACAGTACTTAGACACATTTCATTTTAAATGTATATATTAGGAAAAACAGATGACTGAAAACGAATTAGTGCTCAACCCAAGAAGCTGGGAAAAGACTAACGAAGCATACTGGGACGAGGAAAGAAGAAGGAAGAAAGAAAGAAGTGGAGAGTGATCAATGAAAGAGAGACCCGGTCATCAAGACCAGTGCTAGGAAATGCCGGCTCTTCACAGGTAAATATCAGGCAAGACGAGAGAAGATACGAATAAATAAAGCACATGCAGGGGAGATAGGCCAGTCCGAAAAGTGCTTGCTATGCAAGCAGGAAGAGCAAAGTTTGATCCTCAGAACCCAAACAAGAAGATGGGCGGAGCGTCAGATGACCCATCCATCCAGATACCGAGGAGGTAGCCAACCAAGTCAGCTTAATCAGAGTCTCGGGATCAAAAGACAGGTGGATGTCGTCTGTGGAGGAAGACATCCCAGGGCATCCTCTGCACAGCCGTGTGTATAATGTGTGTGCATGCACCCATATCCCAACAACAACAACAACAACAAAAACAGATAATAAAATACAGAAAAAGGATGGAAATAAATATAGTCAGGAAAATAATGTAATGAACAGTAATTTATCCATTCTGTGGAGCCTTTAAGAAGCTGCGTTAATTTCTAGAAAAATATAAAACTGGCTGAACTAGATTTCAGGAACGATATAATAACTGTTAAAGAACCTGAATGTAACTTTGAACTTTCCCCTGAACGCCCCCCACTCCCTTATCTCAGGCCCAGCAAATGTAAAAAGGCCACCAAATTCTCAAGAAACAAACAACTTCTATTTTCTGTTGATGAGAATCAAAATTATAAAAACACAGAAAGTTGTGCTAGGTCTTAACATAAAGCAGTTATAATTGCTATTTCTACATCTAAGTAAGGAGATGAAGGGTCCTCTTTTTCTATAAATATCAGTAGAAAGATCCTACATGGAGTATGAAGTGACAGACCTGTGAGATGACCAAGTTGGGGATGAAAGGAAGGCTCTTGCCACCAAGCCTGACAACTTGAGGGTGTCCCCTGCACCCCGCATGGTGGAATGAAAAAATAGACTATGCAAGTTGTCTACTGGCCTATACGCATGTGTCATGGGAGACTCAGTATCACACACACACACACACACACACACACACACACACACACAAATAAATGCATAAATAAATGTAAGAAAATTAAAATATATGACTAAACCATGTGACATAGAGCATTAAAATTGTGGTTTACCACAAGCAAGGGTTATTTTAGAATAAAAACAATTTGACGTCTAAAAAAAAAAATCTGTGCCTATAATTTTAACATGTTATCTTGTTAATGGTTAGTCACATTAACAGACTAAACAGAATAGATCCCATACTTAGCAAATTCTTAACGTCAGTTGTCCAACTCAAAGCCTTAAGTTGAAAACAAATGAACGTCTCTCTATAGTCAGAAGGACTTTGCAAAGTCAATGGAGGTTACATCAGAAACCCGCAACAAAAGCAGATGCACACAGAGGACATTTTACACCAAAATGGATCATCAGAGAACTAAGTCTACATCCCGGGCCAGGCTTATGTTTTCAAAGCAGAATCTGAACTGTGTAGCATGTCTCCATGCTATAACACATCTATAGACCAGCATTACATATCAGGAAAACATATTCCTACGTACACAGGTGTACATCTGACATCAAAGAGAGCAGTGAAGGTACCAGGGAAATTACTCTACTTGAGTAATCAAGATAAGGTAGAAGGAACAAATCCTGTAAGAAAGGTGACTCGTGGGTTTTGAATATGTGCCACGAACTTGTGGATTATGATTAACTCAGCCCTGTGTGCATGGAGTTAAGTAGAAAGAAGCCGGTAGATAAGCTAACAAAGGTTGGGAAATCTTCAACTTTTAAATCACTCAAGTCAGCTCTAGGGTTGCCCAAGTTCAGAGTTATCTGCTCATCTGACTACACGGCGCTGACGTCCACACCCCCACTACCAAGCCCTGGTGGTCTCCAGAGCGCCTTCATCAATACCTGTAGATCTGTGCTTTATTCTGGATTTTCTTAGTGTTCACCACTGCCCCTGTTAGTTCCAGCACACACTCTCCACCCAGTCATCCACAGTGTGGGCTTCCCCAGCAGTTTCCTAGGATGCAAAGTTTTGTGTTGGTCCATAGATAAATGCTATCGTTTTGCCCAAGTAAATTTTGTTTGCTTGTTTTTGGAGACACATTTTCATATAGCTCAGGCTGGGTTCGAACTTACTACAAAGCCAAGGATATTCTCCACTTTCTGATTTTCCTTCTTATACTATCATATTGCTGAGATTGTAGGCATGTGCCACCAAACCAAGTTTTCTGACCAAACCTAGGACTTTCAGCATTATGAACTCCTAAGCCACATCTGAGCCCACAAAGATCTCCTTGTATGTATGTATGCATTTATTTATTTATTCAAAATAAACTGTTATATTCTGTTTTGTAAGAATAGCAGGAAAGTATATTGTTTTTATTCAACCTAGACTTAGGGCAACTTTTAAAGTGTGAAACTGGATTTAGAATTCATTTCTTAAAAGAGATTTATTTACTTATTTTAAGTAAATGAGCGTCTATCTTCAGATACACCCAGGAAACAGATCCCATTACAGATGTTTGCGAACCACCATGTGGTTCTGGGACTTGAACTCAGAACCTCTGGAAGAGCAGCCAGCGTTCTTAACTTGTGACCCGTCTCTCTAGCCCTAGAATTCTATTTTTAACTGGTGTTCTGAGAAAAGAGAAGGGTCATCACTGTGTGTGTGTGTGTGTGTGTGTGTGTGTGTGTGTGTGAGAGAGAGAGAGAGAGAGAGAGAGAGAGAGAGAGAGAGAGAGAGAGAGAGAATATTTTTTAAGAGTTTGGGCTTGAATCAAACATTGTTTGAATTACAGCTGTGGATTTATCTTGGGCAGCCATTGCTTTGTCTGCAAGACGAATGGCATGAAGAAATGAAATCTCCCACAGGAAGAGCTGGGTTTGGTGCCTAGCACACAGTGTGCATGCAGCTAAGGCCACTGTCCCTGTTGCCTGGACTTTAACGCACAGTGTGCATGTAGCTAAGGCCTCTATCACTGTTGCCTTCATTCATTTCTTCACTTTCATGCCGCAGACTCTTTCGATGGCATTGTCCTCTGTAGTACATGGGCAACCATAATGGATTGGAGCAGCATTTCTAAGACAGTCCTGAGCTGAGGGTTCTATTTTACACCCACAACCACTCTTGGCCAGTGGTTCTCATCCTCCCTAACACGGCAACCCTTTAATACAGCGCCTCATGTTGTGGCGACTCTCAACCTTCAAACTATTTCATTGCTACTTCACAACCGTAGTTGTTGCTGTTAGGAATTGCAATGTAAATATTTTTGGGAGCTGGGGGGTCTGACAAAGGGCTGGTGACTCACTGGTTAAGGCTGTGGCTCAAGAGGAACACTGGGACTCAACCAGGTCGAAATTCAAACATGTGGCCTGGCAACTTACCAGAGGGAAGATTAACCAGATACCCTAAGCATGCCTTTTGGATAGAAATGATTTTTTACAGTGTTGATATTCTTGGAATTCAGGAGAAAGTCGATTGTGTTCGGAGAGGTTCAGGAAATTCTAAAGCCACATTTTCAAAACAAAGACCCTGGGGTATGGGTGGGAGTGGCTGTCCATCAATCACGAGGAAGAGGAACTGATCCACTTGTTTTGAATCTCCAACTTGAAATGTTGTTTTTCTCTTTTGTCAGATACTTGCTTATTATTAGGTCAAAGAATTGTGGGAGGCGATGGGGTGGACTCCAAGCCCCTCTATTATTGGCCCGTTTCCTCACAGCCCATTAACTTTGCCCAGGTAAACATTAAGCAGACTTTGAGTCCCTGGATGCCCCTGAGGTCTCCGTCTCTCTAGAACCGACCTTTCCGTGTTTTCATACTTCGGTTCCCTGCTAGCCATGAATATTTGCCTTCAGTTTCCTTCTCTGAAAAATGGGGTTCTGACATGTCACTTTCCTGCCCACGTAAGACCGCTCCCCAGGACCCAGTACTCCTTGTTCCTGTCTCTATCTGCTCCTCCTCAGAGGCTTAACCACTCGGAACTGGCTTATTTTGCCTGACCACTAGAATGGCGCAGGGCTGATGGGGAAGTCGCTTGCTCCCGTTAAAGTCCCTGTGCCGAGGACCCCACCTCACACACAGAGCAAAAGTGCTCAGCGGCTGTCCCTTGTTTCATTTTTTGAGACAGACGTTTAAACATTAGCTTCTCTTTGCGCGGTGTGAATGGCAAGAACAGTCCTGACGGAAGAAACAGAGCATCGCCTCTTCTGCATTATCCCTGCACTTGACGTACGTTAGCGAGGTGGTCCTTCTGTGCTCCTTGCAGAGACCCAGCCATCATACAAGTACTTAGAGAAAAGGCTGGATTCCAGCCCCCATACCTCCTGGCTTTTTCCTGTACTCAGTCTCACGGGGTCATCTGGTGTGGTTTCCTAAATAAAAGTATGGTAAGGAGATCGACTTGTGTGCTGGTTAATAAAAAAAAAAAAAAATGATGAGTTAAGAGTAGAGAGAATTTAAATTACGATCCTGGCTCTACTTGTGTGCTTGCAGGGAACAATCATCCTTAATTATTATCCTTAATTATCATTATTATCATTCCCTGTTTTCTCTGGTTGCAGAGAATCTATACTGCAGGCGCTCCAATGTCTCAGCACTGCCAAGCCTGTCGGAGCTTCAGGATGTAGGTGGTCTGGGCTCTCTGCCTTCTAAGCTTGTCCAGGGCACTCCGCCAAATGAGTCCTGCTGTGGCTGCCACTGCTTCCACAATACCTCCCCTTTGGGCCAGGACTGGTGACCCGAAGCTGGGCATGGGCTGTTCACGTCCATCACTGTTACGTCAGGGCAACGCCCACCGAAGAGTGACCTTGTAGACTGCAGTAGGAGACACCCTTTGAAACCTCTCCTCTCCTGTCCTGAGAGCCAGGTTAAAACCATCAACCCCACATCCTGAGTGCAAGCCTTTCCTAAGCCTGCTGCTAAGCTAGACACCTCGCTCACTGAGAGTCAGCATGGCAGCTGTTGTCCTGGAGAATGGATTCCTGAGCAGAAAACTCTCAGACTTTGGGCAGGTAAGCCTGGTGGGCTTCCACTGCTCGGAGAGAATTGCTTCCCCAGACAGATGTGAAAGCGGCCTTGGAAGTAGTAGTATTCCCTACTTGACTAAGGCCACTAAGAAATATGAATTTATTTAGAGGGGAGGGAAATGCCCAGGAAGTCAACTGGTGAAACTACCCTTAACAAGTTGAGGATACAGAGGTTGGGGATCTGAGCTGTTACCAAGATCTGTGAATCTTTGGGTGGCTCATTGGTGTCCTCTGCCTATCTGGTTTATTTTCTGTACCCCAAGATGAAAGGGCTGGCACGTAATCATCTGGGGGTAGGAGTCCTATTGCATCTCTCCAGGGATATTTATTCAATCCTTTCTTCTGGGTATCAAAGTGACAAGTGTGTAAGAAACTGTCCTCCGTTAACTTTCAGGAGATGACGTAGCATGACGAGAATGTTGGGACACTTACTCAGAGCCAAGGAGGGAGAAATCAAACAGAGCAGTCAACGAACAGGAGTTATCCCAGAGCCTGAAAGTGCCTTGGGGATTCTGCTGGAGGTGGAGGGAATCCATTCCCTCAAGCCTTTGCTTATTATCCCCAGGGGGCTCTGGCAGCACTTGTCCTTTACTGTGATATTTGTACTTTCCCCAGGTTGGTAATCATGGTTTCTACAGTGAAATTCAGACCCTGGAGGCAATGTGCCTGCCTGTGCATACAATCCTAGGGAAAGCCAGAATCTCTAAGAGCAGAGTAGTTCAGGACATTATGAGAGAATAGATGTCAAAGTCAGGACAACAAGACAGACGGAAGAAATGTGTAGTTGGCAGCGTGTCCTGGACTAAGGAAGATGCCTTTTCTAGCCTTTCCTCAGATAGGACTGAGGGGCTGAGGGCTGCCTGGAGTCAGAGAATGTTTGTTAAAGAAGGTTGGTATGAGGGGCAGGCAGGTGAGTCCACAGAGTCTGGCTCTACCCTATTCTAAGATCCTATATTGGTGGCCACAAAGCCCCTTTGGCTATATGGGGAGCTTAAGCCTGTAATATGGAGGTGGGGAGCTAAGGGGAGGGGGTTACAGCCTTATTTATTAAGCACTTAGGTGTTTGTAAATCTATAGATTATCCTTACCAATAATGGGGACACTGGAAGAGGGTCCAGACATGTCTTGGTATAGTCTCCGTATGAGAAGCAGAACATTTTCCTTCAAAAAATAAGAAAACTCCAACCCCATATTCTAGGATTAGTATGGAACTGAACAATGCCTACAAATCTCTTACTACATTTTCTAGAGCGTTTGGAACTGCCAGTGTGCATTTAGTCAAAGCTGGTTCGTTTGTTCAACAGAATGAGTCTTGAAGAGACGGAAAGATTGACAGCAAGACAGACGCTGTGGTTGGGAAATCCATCACACATACAGTCAAGACACCAGGATTGTCCTATTTGGACATTTAAGCTACGTACTAAGAAGTCACTTGGCTGGGATCAGGAGTTGCTTAGTGTTTGTAAAATTGAGGTGGGCT
Source organism: Apodemus agrarius (assembly GCA_964023405.1). Taxonomy (NCBI): domain Eukaryota; kingdom Metazoa; phylum Chordata; class Mammalia; order Rodentia; family Muridae; genus Apodemus; species Apodemus agrarius. The sequence continues at coordinate 44,872,937 of OZ030026.1, read as the reverse complement.
GCTGAGATAGCATAGGAGTTAGGGTGTCTTCTAGCTCTGTCAATCTGCAGCATTCTTAAAACTTTCAATTATATTTATTTATATGTGTGAGGATGTGGGGTATGTATCATGGCATGTGTAGAAGTCAAAAGACAATTTGGAGAGTTACCTCTCTCCTCCCAGTGTGGGTCCTGGGACTTGAACTCAAGTCATCAAGGTTTGTCAAGCAAGTTTTTTTTTTATCCTGGGCTGTCTTTCCAGGCCTGTTCACATCCCTTTAACACTTCTAACTCACATAGACAACATATATTTGATTTCATTCTAATAAGAGGGACACTGCAGGAAGGAACCGCCATTTATTGAAGTCATATCATATGTCAAAGTTATACCCATCTAACAAGCATAAGCAGTCTGTGGGAGTGAGTGATTTAATACCTTCAGTGACCCAATAGATGAAGAAGCACCTACTGTGTGCCAGTCACAGCAGTATTTTTCTCTGGTAAAAACTACTTTGGTTCAAGAGATAAATGATAAAGGAACTAACAGAACAAAAGCATTCTGTAGCTTCTTATAGAGACAAATGTTGTGAAGAAAACTCAGGCAGAGGAGAGGGATTAGGGAGGAGCCCAGAGCTAACCAGTAGCAGAGACAGGTCAGCCAGTGCTCAAATCTAATCTGCCTCCTACAACTGAGCAAACATATTGCATTACTGGAACATTGCCTCCTGTGGGAAAATGCTGGTGTGGACACATATGTCTACACCCTGCCGCACAGAGACACGTGGCTTAGGACGTTTGCATCTTGCATCTTCGGTGTAGATGTATGCAAAGGAATTGTGACCACATGTGCAAATGCAGATGTCTTCTTAAGCCCCAGATGACCAATATTGATCCTGAAACACCCTTGACAGGGAATATTGCTTGTCAGTGTGATATGTGATTATTTCCAGAGATAACAGAAGGCATTTCTAAAGAGAGCAGCCAGTGTTGACTGCTATATTCATTGCCCAGGGAGCAAAGTTCTTCACTCTCTGATTCCTATTCCTGTCTCTGCGTAGTTTCTTCCTAGGAAGCTTTGGAGATACCTTTGTTTGTGTGTCAATCCATATGCCTGTTAGAATTAAATAAGTTACAGCTCCCAAGCCAACAAAAATACACTTGGAAAAAGATTTGCTCAAGGGCCCAGGATTGGCTAGGTAAACCTTGAATTCGGATCCACCAAGCCCCACAGCACCTCATGTAAAGTCCTTCATGCTTTGAAAAGAAGGAGCTGTTGTGTCCGTCGAGCGTGTCACTGGGAAGCAGAGTAATGGCGTTGAGAAAGCTGAACATGGTGGGTTCTAGCCCAGGCTTTGTTACGCCTTAGCTGGATCACCTGGGACAAACCAGTTGTCCTTGTTGACCCCGTGTTTTCATTTTCAAGATGGCAGCACCCCACCCCCCCACCCCTCAGAGGTTTGTGAGGACTGAATGTCTGTTCCAGGAGGTAAACCATGAAAAGAGTAGTAGTGGTGGCGCACGCCTTTAATCCCAGCATTTGGGAGGCAGAGGCAGGTGGATTTCTGAGTTCGAGGCCAGCCTGGTCTACAGAGTGAGTTCTAGGACAGCCAGGGCTACACAGAGAACCCCTGTCTTGAAGAAACAAACAAACAAACAAATGAACAAAAAACAAAAAAGGAGAAAAGAGTGGTAGCTACTACCAATGACAACACGTATTGAGAGTGAAAAGACATGGTACGGTTCCTGTAAATAAGTGGATGCCCGTTCAGGGACAGACCAGGGCAGTGTCACTAATAATAGCAACGTAGGGCCATGTAATGTCGTAAATGTGAATTTGCAGGCAGCTGGGGGGAAAGGTACAATTTATGTAGATATTTAATATCAGTGGCTTTGAAATTTTCCATGGCTAAAATTTATTAACAGTGATTTTGATGATGAAAGACACGGGAAAACCCTGTTAGGATAAGATCATCGCGGAGCACCCAGAGTTAGATGCATATGATGGCAGTGGGAACAACAGAGCAGGACCTGGCTCTTAAGAATCATATCTGGAGAAGATGACACTAGACAGGGTGATTGCTGGGCACACAGGAAGAGAATGCTGGTGGAGCCCACTGGGTTTTTATTACAAGTATCTCTAACTCTGAACTGCCCTAGTCTGAGGTGGTACTTGTTGACTTGTACCAACATGACAATAGTGAACTAGAAACAAGGAAACCAGAAAGGACCGAGGCCTCAGTGTTCTCTGCAGGGAGAAAGAGACTGAAGTCAGGCTCATCTGCATGTGTGTGGCAGGCTTAGAAGACAGGCAGTACCAGAATCCATGGCTCATGGATAGCATGTGGAGTCTAAAGGCCCAGTTCAAACACTTACTCCAATGCTAATTGTGGAATTAAGGACCAGTTGCTTGATTCTCTGTCTCTCTCTGTCTCTCTCTCTGTCTCTCTCTGTCTCTCTGTCTCTCTCTCTGTCTCTCTGTCTCTCTGTCTCTGTCTCTGTCTCTGTCTGTCTGTCTGTCTGTCTCTCTCTCTCTCTCTCTGTGTGTGTGTGTGTGTGTGTGTGAGAGAGAGAGAGAGAGAGAGAGAGAGAGAGAGAGAGAGAGAGAGAGAAATTCATGTGTATACAGTTGTACAAATATATATGAGCCAGGGGATGATTTTGAGCTTCATTTCTTTGTCACCTTCTATCATATTTATTGGCAGGTATCTCAGTGGCCTGAAATTTGCCACACAGCTAGCCTGGATGGCCAGGAAGCTCCAGGGATCCATCTGGCTCCAGTGCCCAAATCGTGGGATTAAAATTACATATTTGAGTTATCTCTCTCTTTTTTTAAATTGGATATTTCATTTATTTACATTTCAAATGTTATCCCTTTCCAGGTTTCCCATCAGGAACCCCCCCTATCCCATCCTCCCTCCCCCTGCTTCTATGAGGGTGCCCACTCCTACCTCTCAGCCCTGCCATTCCCTTATACTGGGGCATCGAGCCTTCCCAGGACTAAGAGCCCCTCCTCTCATTGATGTCCAACAAGGCCATCCTCTGTTACATATGCAGCTGGAGCCATGGGTCCCTCCAAGTGTGCTCTTTGGTTGGTAGTTTAGTTCCCGTGTGCTCTGGAGGGTCTGATTGGTTGATATTGTTCTTCCTATGGTTGCAAACCCCTTAACTCCTTCAGTCCTTTCTCTAATTCCTCCACTGGGGACCCTGTGCTCAGTCCCATGGTTGACTGCGAGGTCTCCATCTGAGTTATCTCTATAGCCCGGTTCCTTAGCTTCTCTAAGCCTGAATTTTGCTATCAATGAAAGAGGGGACTTGGTGCTCAATACAACCATTTACTTGACTATTTTCAAAGTTAAACGAGATTGTCCAAATCAAGTGAGGACCTTGATTAATATTAAAATCTTAAAAAAAATAATATAGTGTTTTTCTTTAAAAATATTTACTTACTTTGTGTGTGTGTGTGTGTGTGTGTGTGTGTGTGTGTGTGTGTATGTACCCAAGTATGTGCAAGCAGGAGCTCAGAGAGGTCAATGGAGGTTCTGGATCCTCTAGATCCCCGGAACTGGAGTTACAGATGGTTGTTAGCCACCATGTAGAAACTGAACCAAGGTCCTTCGTTAGGGCAACAAGTGCTCTTAACCACTGAGCCATCTTGTCAGCCCCTGCACAGAACTATTTTTAGAAGATAGATGATAACATAATCCAGGTAGGGACAATCTCTAATTTATTTTGAAGCTTCCTATAATTCTGACTTGCTGATAAATTTGGCACATCCAGCTTCATCATATAAGGTTCTGGGAGGAACATATACATTTTCTGAACTTCAATATTTTTTTTTGTCCTAAGAGTCTTCAGTGTTCTCAAGCTTGTTATTCCGAGTCCCTGACTAGAATCTTCCCAACATGGCCTCCTGTCCCTGCGACAATGAAACATCCGCACCACTAACTTAATTAACTTGCTTACAAGAGAGTAATTGGTCTTCACATTTTCTACTTCCTTTTGGGGGGACGTGCTGTGCGTGCACTGGTGGGTACATACAGAATGTTGTGTGTTATTTTAAAACTTAAGAAAAGGTCTTGGCAAACTCTGGAACGCCCATGCGGATTCTGGCTTAGTTTGTTCCCTTACAGAGGGCACCCGTTGTCTGATAGCTTCGCATCCACTTGTTCTTGTGACCCAGGTCATCAATAAGCTGTCACCTATTGCTGCACACGGGACAACTTGCTGCTTCTTGCCAAAACACAAAAGGCCATTAACATATGTGCAATAATATTTTTTATCATTTTACAAATAGCCCTAATATTCTATTTAAACTTATGTTTTTCTTTTTGTCCCAACACTTGGATATTATTTGGCCAGGGCTAGTTATACTATTATTTTGAGATAGTGAGGGAAATAAAGCATTGAGAACATGAGTAAAGTGATCTGCTCAGGATGGTTCAGGTGGTAAATGGATGAGAGTGGACACACCCAGGCCTTGGACCCACAGCCGACTAATGTCCCATTTTTAATGCTTTTTATATTTTGTTTCCTAGTGTCTTTTGAAGGAGATTTTTTTTTTGCACCAGGTCTAAGAATCCCCTGGCTTCTTGTCCATGTGTCCGATGGTCAGAATTTTAGCACTAAAAGGATAGGTTCATTTACCAGAATTCAAATTTATATCCTTTCAGATATGGGATTAGGGCCTGGTATTGGGGTGCTCATTAAAAAATGTTGATTTTTGTCAGTGACTAAGTGACATCAATACATAATTCAAGGCTCTAGAAATTGGAAGCCAATCCAGGAGTGACTCATCCTCTCATTGTCTTCAACTTAACTTATTTCTGATCACACTGCCTTCTGTGAAGAATGCATGTGGTTCACTGTGTTCCAAAGCTTAACGAGCAGAAAAAGGTTATGCTCGCCTCTTCTTGAGAGGTTTCAAGGGAATAATTGCTAAGGTGTGAAAAAAAATTTTAACCAAGTGATCTAATTATGTAGGAAACAAGTTATATTGAAGACAACTCCAATCAAAATGGTGCCGTATCTCTGATATTCTCACTCAAAGAGGAAGTTGGTGCCCTAGCTAAGGTCCTGCGCTTATTTGAGGTAAGTGTGCAATATATTTTGATCACATTAAGCCTTCCTCTGATTTCTGCTTGATCTAATATTCCCTGTTCTCTATCCTTGACATCCAACTTTGTTGACTTACCAGGACCACACCCTTTAAAAAAAAAAAAAACAACTCTTCTACCAGCAATCATGTGACTATAGCGCCTCAGCTAAGGGTAGGACTTCTGGTCTACCTCCACTTTCTATGGTGTTGTTTTGTCTGGCTTGGGCTTGCACAGGTCTTGTGCCTGCTACCACACTGTTTTGAGCTCATGTGTATAATTGCACTGCTAGCTCTGGAAAATACTGTTCTGCTTTAGTCATCCATCTTTTGACCCTGACAGTTGTCCCGGTGCTTCTGCAATGACTCTGGAGCCTTGGAAGGAGGGATGTGATACATATGACTCATTTAAGGTTGAGCATGCTAGTCCCCTTTTCTCCCAAACTCGACCAGCTGTGGGTTTCTATTAACTACCATCTACTGCAAACAAGTTTATCTGATGAGAGTTGAGAGATACACTGATCTGTAGGCATTATAGTGATAAGTTATTAGGGATTGGTTTAATTCCCTAAATTGATTCAATTTAGCTGAATAAAAGTAGTAGGTTCTTCCCCCCAAAAACCTATGACCTGCAGGCATACCTTCACAAACACACGCAGATGTTTGTTTTCTAGGTGATTGCAAACCCAATCAAATTGACAATGAAGATCAGCCATCATTAGATGACCTTAGATACAATTACCACAATACCAATAAACAGTGGCTTGGTACTGTGTATAACATCCAGAGTGTCTCACATGGCAGACAAGTGCTGTAATGCTGAGAGACACCTTCAGCCCTATGACTCCATTTCTGACATCTAAAACTGATCTAGAAAATGGAGTTTATTTAAAAATTAAAACCTGATGGTGGTGGTAGTTGTGGGTAAATGAATGTCCAATAGCAAGCAGAAGGCAGTGGTGAGGGGGGAAAAAGGTGTTTTCTGAGGGACAAACTGCTCCTGTAAAGGACGATTTTGTAAAATACTTCTGTGCTGAGCCTTTGTATCAGGGAATCACATGTTTTTGAGCAGTTGCCCCTTGGGACTGAGTTAGTTAATAGATTAAATAATAATAAATGAAGAAACTGTTGACAATATAATAAGCAAACCACAAGCAGCACTGGATGAAGTGCACCCAAGGTGTGTGTGTGTGTGTGTGTGTGTGTGTGTGTGTGTGTGTATGTATGTTTATGTATGTATGTATATTTACATATGTATGTACATACATGTGTATGTACGTGTACATGTGTGCATTCATGCATGCACGTAAGAACTCTCCATGAATTCTTTGATCTCAATTCCTTGAGGACCTCACTGTATCCATCCTGCAGAGGATTGGTTGGTGGAAGGTTGTTATTAGTGTATATTGACTTTCCCCACCCCCAAATACCAACAGCAGTTTTCATGGAAACTCCTCATCCTGGTATAGCTTTTTTACCTTTTTTTTTTTTTTTAACAATCTGGTAAACCTCATAGTACTATAAGTCAAAGTACTGAGTTAAACAAGAAAGCAAATTCTTGTACACATGGCACCACACATATATGCCAGGCATATCAGGCTCTTGGTCTGATATCCCTAAACTCAAGGGTGGAAGCCATTCTTTTACTGTATGGATGAGGGAGCTGAGGATCCAAGAAAGGTCGAGTAATTCATTCAAGATCAGTCAGGGAATGTGCAGGTGGAGGTGGGTTTAAACCCTGAACTCCAAGCTTCCAAGTCCATGATCTGTCTGTAACACCCACCTTTCGGCGAAACAAAAGGAGCTTGGCAGAGAGAGGAAGAGGAGAAGGTGTTGAGGTCACTGTGCATTTGCGTGTTTCTATCTTTTATTACACCATTATATTTTGACAAAGTTTGTGGACATAAAAAGTGAAACGAAAAGGAGTTAGGGTTAGGGTTAGTTGAAAAAAATCTCAACGGTACAATACGGCAATATTGTCTTTAAAAACATTCTAGCAAATTCTATATTGTTAACAAAAAAAGCACTCCAACAATCCATTCTATATCTGGATTTTGGAGAGCCACAGTGCACACACAAACACATGAAGGACCAGGAAGCCTGCAGTGGGAAGACCTTCTCAATGTGGTCCTGCTTTGTATTTCTTAAACACATTTGACCATGGCACCTTCTTAACTTCTAGGTTTTAGGATTGTGGTGGCTCAGGTTTTGAGCTCTAAACTATCAGCAACCACATGTGTGGTGTGAAAGACTTCTCCTGGGGAGACACAACACACATACACAATGTAGTCTTCTCAGCCCATAACAGATCAAAGTAATGATAGAAACAAAGGAGTTTTTGTTGGGGAGGGGGTTCACTGTAAGAAATATTGGTGAGGTGTTAGTTACAGGAGCAGGAAAGCAGGAATGATTTTCTTAAAAATAAAAAGTAGGTGAGAGGTTGCATCACCAAGCAAGAACCGTGCTGTGGGACCCCATATGAGTGACAGCTCCTAAAACCTACAATCCTGGAGCTCTCTGCAAAACTTGCTGGTGATTCAGTGGTCCAGGATACCAGTCTCTTTGCAACTCTGCAGGTCAGAGCACTCTCCGAGCACAGTTTATGCTATAAACCTGAGGGGGGGGGTGGTCTTTGAGAATCTTCTGAGTTTTCACTTTCCAGGTCCTGTGACTCTGTTTACCTCTAGAGTTTCCAGAGCCTTCTGTTCTGTCCTAGATAGAATCTTTCAGTTTGGAGACACTGCTGTTTAGCAGCCTGAATTTGTGGCACTGAGGAATAGGGACTGAAGTAAAGAGTTTACTGTTTAGAACCAAAGCTCAGTTGATCCACCTGTTATTGAGATAAGCAAAAGAGCTTTTAACCTCTTGGCTCGGTTTCAAGGTGAAGGTAGTGAAAGCCTTCACTGATAGGGTTTCCACAGAGATCAAACCAAATCATTTGTGAAAACTAATTAGAGCAGCAACTGGCATAGAGTAAGATCTCAATAAATGTTTTCTCAAAAATTGTTTCTATGTACTGTAGCCTAAAGGACTCTTACGTTCTTGGATATGGAAAAACTAGTAGAAGAATGAGGTTCATTTGCTTTGAAAAGAAAAGACTCGGTATGGGAATACTCACCTACCTGAGGTTGTCCATGGAAGGAGACTTCTAGATATTTTGTTAGTGTCAGAGACAAGACCACAATGAGTAGGAATACGGGGAATATACTTCACATCATTACAAGTGACTTTAATATGGAGGGCCATGGGAGGCATTCATTTCAAGTATCACTTGTATTAAATTAGGCCCCCAAAGGACAACATCAGTTAATGCTGTGCTATAAAGATACTTATCTTTTCTCAATAGAGACAAAAGGCAAAAATCTATATTCTCAATATTGGTCTGAGAGGGAAAAGCACTCCGTGTAGGGGTAGTCACCGAGCTCCTGCACCTTGACTTTCTTATTAAACAGCCTTACAACGACTCTAGGCTTCACGAGCAGCCCCAACCCTCAATACCTGCAGCATGGCAGCCATACGACCGGATACCTAGCCAACTCTTACCAAATACTCAGAGTACTAAGGAGAGACTCACAGTGAGGTGAAGTCTCTAGACTACGATGCGAAGGATCAGATCGGACCACCTAGCTGGTCCTCCGGCCAGATGCATGTGGACACTTTCTTGACTTGGCTCCTAGGAGGACATACTAAGGCATGCTAGCTTCTCAGGGAAAGAAAGGTCTGTGGTCTGTGTGGAGACTCCTCTTGGATCAGTCAGCATCATGCTCCTTCCATTCAACTTCATCACTCCGTGGGTGGGAGAGTTAGCTCAAAGCCAACACCCCATAAAAGAACCAACTTTGCCTGTCCCTGGCCTTACAGAACAGAGCTGGTAACTACATCAGAATGCATGCCAATGTAATCCATATTTATTTTGTTTTTTTTTCCAGTAATTTTTTTCTAAGTTAGATTTCCAGTATTAGAACAGATGAAGTCATGCTGTATGAACTGTTTTCTGGTTATTCCCAAAGCAGGGAGCTGGTAGTGCCTGCCCTCTTCTTCACACTCTTCCTCCTCCTCTTCCTCCTTCTCTTCCTCCTCCTCTTCTTCTTCCACTCCTTCCTCCTCCACTTCTTCCTCTTCCTCTCTTTCCTCCTTCTCTTCCTCCTCCTCTTCCTCTCCCTCTTCTTCTCCCCTCCTTCTTCCCCAACTTCTCTTCCTTCTCTTCTTCTTTTGCTTTTTATTGGGATGGTGTCAGATAGCTTTAGCTGTCCTGGGACTCATGTAGAGCAGGTTGGCTTCATACAGAGACCTCCTGCCTCTACCTCCCTAGTGTGCTACCATTTCTGGAGAACAAAGAGCTTCTTGGAGAAAGTGGCTATTTCCAGGGAATGTCTTATGGGTGGGTGGTCACGTTCCCCTAACGTGTGGTTTGACTTCTGGCATTTCTTCCACCATGTGCACACACATCTTCTCTTTGCCTTTGTACCTTCAAAAATGGTTAGACAAGTACATGAACTCACCTTGGTTCTTGGCTTTACTGTATTCCTTTCCCTGTTTTTGGCTACATACATAAACTTTCTTGCCATTATTTATTAATTTTTATTATGCAGTATATTTTAATCATGTTTCCCCATCCCCTCAAGCCTCCCAGATCCTCCTCACTTTGCTCTATACAACGCAAACCTTAGTTGCCTCTTAAATTTCAACAGAAGTAAATAGGGGAGGGGATGTGACCCCAGGGAGAGGTCACAAATTCTCTCTCTTCCTAAGCCAAGAACCATGACCTTGCTCTTAGCTCTGTTTAGGAAATGACCTCTGTTTGCTCATAGAAGCATCAGAGTTCCCGCTGTCTCTCTGGCCCTCCCTCTGCAGGATTTCTCTGTCCTGCTTGGGGCTTTGATGTTTTTCCACACCAGGCCTAGGTTCTCTCTGTCTACAGATCAGGTACTGTTTCAGCACATGCTGTCATGCGTCCTGCTGTGATAGCATTAGACTAAACCTCTGAAACTGTAAGCAAGCTTCTAATTTAAATGCTTTCTTTTATAAGAGTTGCATTGGTCATGATGTCTCTTCATAGTAATAGGACAGTGACTAAGACACACACTCACACACACACACACACACACACACACACACACACAATCATTTAAGGGAAGGCGTGACCAGTGGTAACATCCTGGGGCCTCAGAGAAGAATTGGCAGAAAGAGAGGGTGGGTCAGGTTCATTATTCTGCTCCTTGTAGCCAGAGATTCTGATTCTTTTGTGTTTGATGTCATATTAATGACAATGAAAAAAGTCAACATTTTAAGAGGGCTTACTGTATCCTTCTGGTAGTATTTACAAAAGAACAATGACTTTGCAGTGAAACATGTGCTTTCTTCCTCTGTTCTTCAAAGCAAAGTTTTTTTCATCTATGATTTTATTGTTTCTCTTCCTTAATTTCCTCAAAGACCAAAGAGAAGGGCCCATAAATGACCTTCATAGGAGGCATTTGAGAAGAGGAGCTATCAGCATTGTAGTGACATATGTTCTCCTCAGCATCTCATTGTTTATAACTGGACATACACTGCTTCAACCACAAACAGGGTGAATTTCACTTTAAGTTTTAGATCTATTCAAGTCACTGCATCCTCGGGACAAGTTTTGTCCATTTGAACGATAGTATTTGTTTAGTTATGAATACACAGTGTGTCCTGGTTTTCTACTTAATGAACACTAGCATGGCTGTACTGGTGGAATCAGTTTTAGTGAACAGCATATGATTTGTGAAGCACTTTTAAAATTTGGGAGCCCACATAAGTGATTCTATATGCAGGTGTGTGTGTGTGTGTGTGTGTGTGTGTGTGTATGTGTTTTAGTCATTGTTATTTGGTGTGAAGAGACACCATGACTAGTGCAACTCTTATAAAAGAAGGCATTTAGTTTGCATAAAGTTTCAGAGGTTTAGTCTAATATCATTGTGGTAGGGAACATGGCAGCATATGCTGGATCGATAGCTGAGAGCTACATCATGAAATGAAGGCCTAGAGGGGAACCTGGGCCTGATGTGGGTTTTTTTAAACATCAAAGACTATATCCTGTGACATAATTTTTCCAACAAAGCCACACCCACTCCAACAAGGCCTCTCCTCCTAATCCTTCTAATCCTTTCAAACAGTTCCATTCCCTGATGACTAAACATTCAAATATATGAGTCTATGGTGCTGTTCTTATTCGAACCTCTCCAGTGTGTTAAGAGCCATGTGAGCCAAACTATCACCATCTAAAAATGTTGAAGTTGAGGAGAAGCTGTACTAAGCAGCTTTTGTGTTTTTATGACATTTTTAAAGCAAGTCATAGCTCTTTAATGTGAATGCAGAGACAGGTATTTTGATTTGTCAGGCAAGCTTCTCTGTTTGGGAAATGCATAATGATTGCAAGCCGACTTCGTTATTTTGGAGTTCAGTGAGTTTTGTTAGATTTCACAAAGTCCAACATTTGCTTTTTGCTCAATTTCTGCTTCTGAATCAATTTAAAGTGCCTAGATTTTTAAAGACTTGTTGATATTAAAAATAGATCAACAACCAGTACACTTGTTATTTCTCCAAAAGGCAATTCAGTAGTAGGTGAGACATTTGAGCTCTGCCTGTTTGAAATAAGTACTGTTGTAGGGAATGAATTTGGGAAAATGAGATCTCTGGCCTTCCGATTGCTCATGTTCTGGTGATCCCTCACCTGATCCTTAAGATGTCAAAAGAAACCAGAGAAGCCCATGGAACTTGGCTTAGGAGCCCTTTAGACACAGAGAAAGTGATATCTGGTACTCAGGCAGCAAAATGGGACAAGTTTCCCTTATCTGAGAATGTATTACAAGAAGCATTCCCTAAAACCTAATTGTTCTCATTTCCTGTTTCCACACATCTTTTGAGATTGCTTAAAAAATTGTGTGAAGATATTTAAAACTAGACATGGATAGTATTATCATGAAAATTAGTATACAATAGAATTAATATCAATGTATAAACAAGTATTATTGATCAGGAAAAGTAGCTTTATTATGAAAAATGTCATGAATCACATAAAAGGAAAAAATGGCTACTAATGAAAAAGAAGTTTATTCTTAGCAATTGAGTAAAAGGTTCAATGATGATTTATTAACTATTTTTATATATCAGGTTAAGAAAACAAGCAACATTAGGAATCCTGATAGTTGTACTGGTAAAGAATATAGGTTCTCGCATGGAGGGTAGAACAGATGATGTAGCCCTTTGAGAGCAGTGGGGTAAGATAAAGAAACTTTAAGGGTTGGATACTTTCTGGTTCACTATGGAGGCTCCAAGGCATTTAATATGGGGAATCAGCAATAGGTAATCAGGGACAAGCATGCATACAATGCCAGTCATTGTTTCTAGTGGCAAAACATATGAGGAAACTCACATGCCAGTCACTAAAACACTGGTTGTAGACATCAAGGCACATCCAGATAATGTACTCTAGCAAGTCCTGAGAAATCGTACAACGGCTGGCTGGAAGATTCAATCCGCAGGTAAAGACATTTTCTGCCATATCAGGTGACTTGTTTTTATCTCCGAGATCCACAGATATGGTAGCTATGGCTAATGTCAAATATGAAGTATTTGTTTATCTTTCTAGCTTTGCTATAGTATTTTAATCAAAGAAGAAACTCTAGGGAGATGTTTTTGTGTGTGTGCTTGCTCCTTCTTAGGAATTCTCAATTCTTACTCAGCCGCACAGTGTTTCAAAACAGCGGATGAAACAGGACCTACTGATCCCCTTTCCATTTTGTTCTCTACAAATCCCTCTCACAGGCCTTACAGTTTTGGTCTTTGAGGTCATTACATGAAGTATCAGCGTGTGACTCTTCCTGACACTGTCACACTTGCCACCACAGTCATACCCAACGTCATATGGGGTTTCAGAAGCAAGTACTCAGTGGGACTTAGGGGTTCTGTCAGGTCTACAAGGGTTAGTCTCAACATGGATGACAAATTGATGTGCTAAGACAGTGAGATTGGGTTGTCTGTCTGCTCAAAACTTCTTAAAGACCCCTATGGATTTCAGAATCAAGGCCAGACTCGTCAATAATTTGTCTAACTGTCCTTCATCTTTGTGGCTATTCTGACTTATCAGACTTCTTTTATTACTTCTTCTAGGCCAACCCCACCCACCATCCCCATGGGGTCTCCTTGACTATTAACTCCTTTAGGATCTGTATATGGTTTGATTTTACAAGGAGGCCTCATGTGCAGATCCTCTTAAATACTAGACTGTATCCTAACACTACCCCAGGACAGCTCATCCATTTCATCTGTCTTGCTTTGTGTTTATTTTTATCCCCTGCCACTATAAAATAATACATAATTTAATTGCCTTTTACGGCTGCTGTCTTTATGACCTTGAATGTAAACTTTAAAAAGAAAAAGCATCTAGATCTATTTTGTTCATCTAATGAGTGATTGACATCTAGTGAATATTACCTATATATTTGTACAGGTTATATATGTATATGCACATGTATTTTCATACATAATACAAATAATATATCTTATATAGTTGTGTAACATATGATGATATTAATAGTAGTTCTAAACATTATGTTGCACCCATCACAGTGTATGTATATGTTAATTTGTCCAAGACCCCCAAAGAGCTCATGGAACAGGTATTAATGAGACCTCCCATGTGTAGATGGGGAAACTGAGGGATGCAGAAGCATGAAAACTCAATGTCTAACATTTCATAGATGATACAGTTTAGAGCTTATGAATGCAAAGCCTGTGCCCTGGGGATTATATTCAAGCAAAACAATGCTGTGTCTATATTATTTATTGAGCTTCTGTGGCATTTCATTGGGCGGAAGGGAGGCTTTCCCATGCCATATCTTTACAACTATTGTCTTAGACATTTGATCCAAACCCAAACCTTACCCAGGCAACTCTAGGCTGTTATTAGATTTCCATGTTATTAAGTTTGGATGCCCTTGACTCGTCCTTCCTACCTCTTGTCATTTGGTGCTTAGTTTTGCAGAAAGCAAAAAAGCATCTAAATATTTAAGGGCTTCCTTGTACTCATCTTTATGTTTTTAAACCCTGATCTTCAGCCTGGTTTTCTGTCTTATGATCTGGCTCTGTATATTTTGGACTGTGGTCATAATGAATATCAGTCCCTCACACCTATAATTTTCTCTTTTAGGAGAATGACATCAACCTGACGCACATTGAATCTAGACCTTCTCGTCTAAACAAAGATGAGTATGAGTTTTTCACCTACCTAGATAAGCGTAGCAAGCCTGTCCTGGGAAGCATCATCAAGAGTCTGAGGAATGACATTGGAGCCACTGTCCATGAGCTTTCCCGAGACAAGGAAAAGAACACAGGTGAGAGTCTGAAGAATCTCGTGACCTAAACAATACCACACTGTCTTCATTTAATAATAGTATACATAACAACATGGGCACAATGGAAAGGAACTAAGCTAAGAACCTAGACAAAAAACATAGGTACATAATTCTCTCTTTCCCTCTTCCCTCAGTGTAGCTGTTTCTTAAGCTCAGTGAATATGTTTAAAAGACAAGATATTGTCTTAGCCCAGAGTGATCTCAAGCTCATTAACTAGCCAAGGTTACTCTTGAACTTATGATCTTTCTGCTGGTGCTAAGATGAAATACCATGACAAAAAGCATGACAAAAAGCACGTAGGGGGAGAAAAGACTTATTTCAGCTTATCATTCCATGTTGCTGTCCATCATTGTGGAGGAAGTTAAAGGTGACAGAGGCGTGGAGCAATTAGTTACATAGTATTCAGTCAAGAACACAGAGAAAATAAGGGCATGCATGCCTAGTGGTTGACTCTTATGCAAGCTAGGATCCAAACCTAGGGTATGGCGCTGCCCTCTTTTAGGATGGGTTTTTCCACATCAGTTAACCAGAATGATCTCTCCCTTTTGAGAGCCAACCTGATCTAGACAGTGAGACTGTTCCTCAGTGAGACTCTTTCCCAATGTGAGTGAAGTTGATAATTAACCATGGCATTCGGTGTGGTTTCTAGATGAACGCCAAGTGAAAACGAGATGTTCTGTTATCTCTGCCCCAACCAAAGAGCTTGCCCCAAATTCTTAGAACACGACAAGCCTGGATCTGGTATCACTTGGGTCCTTCTTCCTGGTACCCTCATTGTCATCTTCCATCCAGTTATCTTGCTCTTCCACCGGATCCCTTGGGTCACTTGTCCCTTTTACTCACCTCTATATCTGCAGAACATAACACAATATGTAACCATTGAGGAGTGAACAACTAATATAGGCATTATAAACAAAACAAGTGTTTCACTGTCCACTTATGGTAAGACTTATAGGTATAACAGACTTGGAGCTGAATCAGTTTGGGCTCAAACCATTCCTTCAGTTTCTGACTTTGAAATCCCTTCGCTGTGTTTTCCTAGAGCTTTTGTTACGAATCAGACTGTAGCATCGTGTCTAGCATATTGTAGGGACTGGCTCAATGGCAATACGGGGTTGCTATGCTTAGGTGTAGCTTCTGGAGGATACGGGCAAGCAAGAGGCTTGATGGTTTTTCATTTTAGGATGGAAGGGATATTCCTATGAACTATTTTGAATAGGATTCATTTTTAATTTTTAGAGAAAAGTGAAAAAACGTACAGAGAATTTACCAATATGCATTCATACAGCACATTTAAAAAAAAAACAATAATTGATGGACCAGTAGTGATTGATTTATTACTAGGAAGTGAAGTCCAAGGACCTCATTCAAAACCTGCTTTGCGTCATAGAGTTTTATTGGTTTTAACCAATTCATGGTTCTCTGTGTCTGCCGCCATGGTGACGTACAGCGTAGTACCCGTGTCTTAAACCTGTCTGTGCTGTCCACTCTCCTTCATACTTCCTTTCTCTTATTATAGTCTTGTCGTTTTGCCTTTTCCAGAAGCAACAGTTTAGATGGGCTTTGTTCACTTTTGACTTTACATATCATTTTATTTTTACTCTTGAATAATATTCCAATGCATTAACTTAACCCCAGATTGGCAAGTCACCTATTTTAATGGCATCTTGGTTGACTCCAATTTGGGATTATTACAAACGAGCGTATTATAAACATTCATGTATAGGTGTTCAATGCATTTTTGTAGACACTTGAGAGCACGCTTTTTGAGATGAACCTAATTTCAATGAATTCCTTTTCTACCTCAGAATCTAAAGTAGCTTTCCCAAACACCAAATGCTTTGGGTCAAGAACACACTGGCGCTGAATTGGTCTATAGGTACAGATACTAAGCATTAGTAAGATATAAGAAACACGATCTGGTGTTCTGCTGTACCCAAGGATGACTCCCAGGAACAAAAATGCACCCTATTCATTAAAATAAAAAAGTAGAAGAAACATTTTTAAACATTTGACCAAGTGACCAGTGCCTGAGGGGAATAAGTCTCATCGCTCCAATCTGAACATTACACAATTTACCCGTGTATGAAAATATTACTTTGTACCATCTGAATTCCCCACCTACCCTTCCTCTCCTTGTTCAGGGTATCAAGCCTATATCTTGGAGCTTGATACAGAATTGGCACAGTTCTTATGTGCCAATGAAAAGTTATTTATAAAAAATTTACATAAAGGAGTCTTTAAATAAGACAAGATGCACCTCACAGAACAGACAACCGAAACGTCTCTAAAAATCTCTAAAGAAGTCTTCTCTATCCTTGCCTCCCATAGACACAGCTCTATCAAGAAGCCCCATCTCCGGCTTGCCCTTGCCCAGAATGGTCATATAGGTTCAGGTCTTGGGAGGGACCCTTGTGATTCCTCTTCTTCAGAATTCTTTGCCTCTTCCATCTTCTTCCCAGGCTGATGGCTGTCCTCTCCTGTTTTTTTAGGCCACCTGCTCCCAACAGGAACTTCAGGCCCTCTGGACAAAGAAAAGGCCTGCTGGGCCCTGGGGCAAACTCTGCCTCTGGTTGGAGCAGGTGGAGTCTGGGCCAGCTGGGCTCTGGAGTCTGAAATCAAAGCAATTGACAGGCAGGCAGGCAGGCAGGCGCCACTGGGAGAGCCAGGAAGATGTATGTAAGCCAGCTGGACGGCTGCAGCCTGAGCTGGAAGCTCCGAAAGGAGGTTCTTGGAGAGGATATAAAGAATTAATTACGAGCTCAGTTTCTTGAGTCAAAACATAGCATACTTGGTGTGATTTTGGACAAATTACTGAAGCTGACGATCTCAAACTATATCCAGCTGAAGAAACAAAGAGTTCCTGGCATTACGGGGCTAATGAAATCACATCAGCAGGCACTGGAGATAGAGCAGAGGTTATTGAGGGGCTTCATAAACGGTCTATATTCTTGCCATTATTATCAGTTATGCTGAAAGACACAACTACCAAAGTTCCAGCAATCCAGCTTGTACGAATACTTTATAGATTTCAAGAGCGGGGAATATGATCTTGGCCCTACTGACTACTGAATTTTACATAGTGCCAATAGAGGTTGTGACTTGGCTTTAAGGCAGGGTAAAGTCTGTATAGCCATGGGCCGCAGTATGTTGAGAACCGACCGATCTATGTCAGAAGCTGTGTTAGGAGCTGGAGAAAAATAAAGAAGTCAAGTGCTTGTTCCTAAGTAGCTCACAGTCTGGCAAAGGGCACAAAACTGTTGTAGATGCAGAAAAGGAACTGTTGCCCGAGGAAGATAAATACTGTATCATGCTACAGAGTATCCTGCAATCACTGCTGAGTTTCTTAGACAATAAAAGTTGCCCAGACTTAATGTCTTAGGGGGCTGCTTGGCTAATCACCTCCTTGCTCAGACAGCAGGGTGCTGATGTTTGAAAAAAAAAAGTGTGTGTGTGTGTGTGTGTGTGTGTGTGCGCGCGCGCGCGCGCGCGCGCAATGGGGGTGGCAAGTTTATGTAGTAAATAAGAAATAGCCAGTACTGTTTGACTTGTTTTGTGCTACTATTGCTTTGTGGGCTCTACGTCTTTGAGCAGTTGGTCACTTACCCATAGGGCTGTTCTCACCTGGAACTGAACTTATCTGTGATTCAACAGCTGCTAGGGATATGGCAGATGCTGAGGTGACACCTGGGGGAAGAGAGAGAGACAGAGAGACAGAGAGACAGAGAGACAGAGACTGGCCGTGAGGACTCCAGCGGTAGATTTGAGCAGAGGAGTCTGGTTCCGGAAGTAGGGATTTTGAAAGAAAAGCAAGCATGACTCTGTATAGTCGCTCTTTTTCTGTCAGCCTCACTGGGGAATGGGAAGAGGAGGAAAGCTTAGGAGTAGATCGGAACCTTTGATTCTTTCTCCGGACAAAATGCCCTTTTTAATGAGGGGCTCAGATCTCAGGGGCAAGTCTGACAGCAGGTTCAAGTGAGAGGCCTGAACCCCTCAAATCAATTAAGCTAAACCACTTTGCACTCTGGTCTCTAAAGCATTCAAACAGCGGCCGTGGGTGGGTGATAGAAAATGAAAGTTTCTCGGTTTCTTAATTGCTGATGTGCCCCACCCAAAACAGCTAGGGGGAAGGTTAATTATGGTGACAGGTTAAAGAAACCCCAACCGCCTCAAATGCCTCCTGGAGAAGCTGATGGGAACTTAATAGGATTTTAATCCAGAGAGCCTTTTGAATACTCAGTCTATTCTCCTGCCGCCTTCTCTCCTGATGACCTCAAATCCTTCTTCAACCCAACATGAAAGAGCATTAATACCGGCCATCGACCCATCTACTAATCCGTTTACGTTCCCTTTGAGTCTTCTGCATGACATTGCATTTAGTGGGGGGTGGGAAATACCTACATGGAGACAGACTGCAGCCAGGGGTAGCAGACACCAACACAGTGTCTTAGATAGTTGGAGGTTAGAGACATGGCCTTTCGAGAGACTTTCCTCTTTGTAGATGCTTCTTAGAAGCAAATGGACACTCCTTAGACTTTCTCCAAATGGGGATTGGTTAACAGGATAGTGTGTGGAAACAGTAAACCCAGATTCTCCTTACTTTGTATTATATTCTGTGAAAGATTGGCTGATATCTGTCTATCTGTCTATCTACTATCTATCTATCTATCTATCTATCTATCTATCTGTCATTTATCTATTGTTCATCCATTCACCTGTTTTCCCATATGTCTGTGTATATGCACAAGAACACGTTTATATATGTATGTATCATTGTTTATCCTTTCTGTTTATTCTATCTATCTATCTATCTATCTATCTATTTATCTATCAATCATCTATCCATTTACCTGCTTTCCCATCAGTCTACATATACACATAAATGTATATGTATCTATACATCTATTTATCCATCCATCATTTATCTATCTATCTATCTATCTATCTATCTATCTATCTATTTATCTATCTATCTATCTCTATGCTATTGCTTATTTATCGACCTAGCATAGAATTAAGATTATTGATAGAAGACAAAAGGATCATTATTCACACAATTCTCCCCTCTTAGCTCAATCCCCCATAGGTTTCTCTTTTCTTCTTCAGTATTGCTGCTCTGCAGAGCCATACTGAGTAAGACAGACGTTTTACATTCACTTAGGATTTCTGTGATCAGTGATAGGATCCCATAAAAGGCTCTGACCTGCCCCTCCCACGACTCGGCGAAGTGGTGCACATGTGTGCACGCCTATTTGCTTTTAAGACGAGAACACTTTTCAAAGGAGTCATGGTTCCTAAGAGTCTTTAGCAGAAAGCTGCTTAAGGCTAAGTGGTCCAGATGGTTGGAGTTTCTTTAGTCTCACCACCTGCATCTTTATATTTTTTTTTCTATTGCTTTATCTGTCTGTGGATTCTGTTTCTAAACGTCTCCTTCCCCTGTCAATTAAAACTTTCTCCCATACATTTGACTTTGTCCTGTGTATGGCTTTTACAGCCATAACTGGATGCTCGTGGTCCTGTATCCACGGGAGATGATGTATCTTTGGATTTGTGGAAACTCGCAGTTGGGTCACTATTTTAAGTCTTCGTTTAGATGCTCCCTGGATGCATTGATATGGCTGTAAGTCCTGGCAGTTGGGGAGGTGGCCCCTATATCTTCAGACTGCTCCCGTTAAGACAAGCTGGCCCAATCTAGGAGAATCAATTCTGGGACTCTATGCAGAACCACATAATGCTATTGATATTCTGTTTGCTCCCCCCAAATATGTCAACAATTCATTAATTAGGGTTGACATTACCCATCAGTCAAGAACAACTTTCAAGTGTGGGGTTTGGTGGTGGCCCTGCAAATATGTTGCCATTTCCAAGCCTTTGGGTGTGTGGCTGTGCCATTTGACTGTATGTGTAGTTGGGCATAGCAGGGGCAAGGGAGCCAGCAAGCTGGAGTTTCTCCTTCTCCCTCTTGCTCTACTCTCCTTCCTTCTTCCATTCCTAATTCCTTTCCTCCACATTTTTCTCCTTCCTTCCTCTTCCCCTTCCTACCAATTCCGACAACACTTGTAACCCAGATGATGTCTTTCCGGGGACTATTTTGACCGTGTTTTATGTCTTTGCATCATTTGAGTCCCTTATCTCTGGTCCCTTGCCATTTTATACATTGTATGACCCTTCCTTCTTAAAACCCCACCTTCCCTTGACTACTGCTCTTCTAGAACTTGGGTTAACCTTCCCCCCTCTCTTCCCTTTCACTCACATTTACCGTCTGACTTCCTTCACTCATGCCACTCAGGGTTAGCAGTAGGAGGGAACGCACATGTGGTGCCCACCCTGGTGTGGCGTCGTTGCTGTATCACGCGACATTTGGCAATGATGGGGAGATGGTATTTCTAAGGAGAATCCTTTTGCGTGCACTGAATGCAGTCTTTGGTCCAACAGGTGAGAGGAGAGGAAGACTTGGGCTTAGACAAGGCATTATGTGTATTACAATGTGTCCTATAGGCAAGTTGACCATAACTCAAGCCGTGAGTGACATATCAGCTGATCTCAGATCGTGTAAATATTTGGAAGGCAGAACTGAATGTTTAGGGGATATAATGGGTAGCCTGACACTCTAACACCTGTAAGAGACATGTAGTTTCTTTGAGGCTAGAGAGATAGATGGTTCATAGTTTAAAGCACATATTACTCTTTATGAGGATGGGAGTTGGGTGTCTGGCACCCAAGTGAGGTTACTTATAACTTCCTGTAACTCCCTCTCTGAGAGGCACCATTGACCTGGCCTCTTCCGGCTCTGACACTCACACGCCCGTGCTTCCCCCCTGGTTAAAAATAAAATAAATCTTAAAAAAAATGGAGACACATGGCCCTTTGGAAGTGTCAGTGGGAGAGTAGCTGCAGTTTAATCCCTACAGTTAAAGACCCTACACATTTTTATTTATTTATCCTTTCAACGTTTCGCTGAAAGGTCTAGTCTACACTCACTTCTATGTCTGATTCTAAGAATCTGATTAGTAAACAGGGGCTGTATGCTTTGCCCAGATCCCATCACTGCAGATACTGCTCTGTCCTGGATGCAAAGGGGGATAGCTTATCCTATCCGCCAAGCTTTGGCTCCTTTACTCTTGCCAAGACCTTGCTGATGGTTTTTCTTTCCCTAGAAACATAGAAGTTCTTTCAAGGAAAAACAAGACCCTGGAGGTCTTCACCTGCAAGACCGGGCAGCCATGCCCTCTCCCTTTTCAATGGCTCCTGGAACACATACAGTAGCTGCTTCAGTAGGAGGCTGGGGCCATGGCCTCAGAGGAGACATAGGGGAGCCTGGAGTTGGGGCGAGAATACCCTTCTGTTCTGGGTCTCAGTACCGGGGGATTTATTGCTCTTCCTGTGACAGGCTGGCCACCGTCCTGGGTGCCTGGTAGACTCAGCCCCGGGGCTGGTGAACATCTGATGGAGGATGAGAGTTAGATTGGGATCTGTCTGCCTTGGACGACTGTGGATTTAATGGACTCGCGCTGACCCACAAAGCAGGAAGTCGGCTCTTGGGAGCCTTTTCTTTGGGAGCACTCTGGAGCCAGCGGTCCCTTGACGTCTGGGTAGAATAGTTGACCCTGACTTAATGGGACCACAATGTGGGTGTCCGGTGTCCAGGAGCCTGCTCTCCCGCAGGCTGCTTCCTTTGGAGCCAAATCAATATTTATTAATGATCTGCACCCCCCCACCTCCCGGGTGCCACTGGCTTCACAGAGGGCCTCTGTTGCACCAGCCGGCTCAGTAATTCATTAACCCCGAGCCCAGCGCCTGTGGAGGGGCTTGCAGAGTCTGACCCACCACTGGGGTATTTGGCAAGGTCATTAATGAGCTAATCTGATTTAAGTTTTCAAAATGAAGGCCCGGGTCATGGGGGTCAGTGTCTATTCTCAGCATTGTGAGTGAGACCCCTGTATGTGTGGGGGTGGGGGGGATGAGGGGGAGCTGCAACCCTACTGAGGAGAAGAAAGTGTACAGAGAAGAAGGTGGGTTTTTCACTGATATCCAGGACGGTCCAGATGGAAGACAGGAAGGAATTCTTCAAGGCCCTGTCGGGTCCTGCTTTAGCTCATCAAAGAAAAAAAAAAAAAAGGTAATTAGAACTTTTTGGCTGACAAATTGGTCAAGCTTACCGGGCTGAGGGCACTAAAGCAGGCTTGGGCTGTGCCACCAGCAGCTTGAGTCACCGTGTTTACTTAGCCAGAGGAGCACCTGTGGACTTTGTTTCTGGCGATAGCGCCACCTGTTACAGGTGGGCTGCTTCCCATACCAAAGAAGGAGACAGATGGCTGGCTTAATTCTCCCATAAATTTTACAGAGGAAAATCCAGACTCTTGGGGTGGGGGTGGGGGAGCAAGTAACTCAACTCAGATTCACATGGATTATACTTAGGAAGATATGCTTGGGCACAGAGAGACCTGCTGGCTTCCTGTCTTGGCTGTTCAATCTTCCTTCCATGCATGATGCCAGGGCAGATCCAAAGCTGAGTACAAAAGGTGCTTTTTCAGGGCTCCATACTCTTAACTTGTGGGAGGGGGGGGTGTCCCCAGACTGCATGTACTTACAGACTCCGAAGAGAAATGAAGTCATGTGCCTCTGGCCACTCTTACCCCTATACTGGGACCTTGTCTCCACTGGGTCTCTTTTCCCAAGACTCCTGTCTTATTCCAAGTTAATAGCCTGCAAACTTTTAATGGATCTGAGTCCTTCTATTCCATAGGGCACAGGCTGCTGGCAAGGGCCTTGGGAGGGGGAGGGGGAGGGAAAGAAGGAGGAGGAGGAGGAGGTGGTGGTGATGGTGGTGTTGAATTCAGGTAGGGCTGGGCAATGAATCCTAAGCCTGCCACCAGTTACCTTTTGGCTTTCTAATAGCGAGAATAATAATATGACAACATGCTTTAAAATCCCTTACTATGTTTTAAACACTGCTGTAAGACTTCTTTATGGGCTTATACAAAGGCTCAACATTTTTAATCCCGTGTGTGTGTGTGTGTGTGTGTGTGTGTGTGTGTGTAGGTCAGAGGACCACCTCTGGTATTGGTCCCCTCCATCTACCTTGAAGCAGTGCCCCTTTGTTTCCCTTTCTGTATATACTGGACTACCTGGCCTGTGAGCTACCGGCCAGTCTCCTGTCTCTGCTCCTCCATTTTGCAGTAGGAGCCTTGAAATTACTGGCGCTTGACTGGCTTTCTGCCGAGTTTGCGAATTTGAAGCCAGGTCTGCACTTTGCTAGGAAGGTGCTTTATGCCCTGAGTCCTCTTCCCCAGCCCCACCCAGTTCATCTTGATCGTCACCAACTCTGAGAGACATACGATATTTATGTTCATTTTTCAGACGAGACACTAGGGAACCACCAAGAGATTGAGCAAACTACATAAAGCCCAAAATTTGTGAACAGGTAGAGAACTCTTCCAACACTAACCTCTGCCAGGAGCTCCCATGCGTTTTGTTTTTCCTGCCCAGCTTTGTGTTCTGGATATTTCTGTGTGATAATGGGGTTTGAAATTCATCAGAGGCCCCTGACCCCCATGCCCTTATAAAGAGGCCTCGGGGCCAGACCCCGAACTCCAATGCCTGGGGCCTGTCAACCAGGCTGTTGAGTTGTTTATGCCTTGGACTCTTTGTAATTCTTTCGATTTCTTTGACTTGTTTATGATAATTATTTAATTAAGTCATTTATTTTCTTCGACGAGGCCTGAACCAAGCCACATGAGACCAAAGAGATTGCTTTTGCTCTGAGGGAGAGCTGGGAGCGGCTGTCTTTGTTGCCCTCTGGGGTTCAGTTGGGAGATAGCACAGCTTAGTCTGTGGGCTCATTCATGGAGGAGAGTCACTGTGGATGGTAGCTTGGGGGTTGACAATGTGGAGACTCTACTCCCAGAAGGTAAACACAGCTGCCCTGCTGATTGTGGTGGAAACATCTTTTCATGGCCCGACTCTCACAGCGTTCCATACACCTCAGAACACAAAACTCACCCAGAACCTCAGCAAAAAGTAAACGCAACATGCGTGGCTTGTAGGGGGGAAACTGAGGCACGGTATTTGGAAGGGTGTTAATATCAGGCCTGGAGGGAGAAACAATTCTTCACTCCAAACTCTGGTTCTCCTCTTTCCTCCATCACTGCCAGAATTATTAAATCTGTTATCATGGTAAACATGGACCTCGCACGGTCTGTGTGCTGACCACGGGGCTGAGATGTGTCCTGTTCTGCTGTAGCGTTCAGTTCACCTGTCAGCAAAGATGATTTGAATCTGTTCTGTGGGTCCAGAAGACATAACACAACAGTGTATATAATTATATTACAAAGGAAGTGGCATGTTTATTAGTTTTTTTCTGGAAGTTTTACTCTGCTTTTTGTGTTATGAAGAATCTCTCTCTCTCTCTCTCTCTCTCTCTCTCTCTCTCTCTCTCTCTCTCTCTCCCCCTTTCCCTCTCCCTTTCCTCCTCCCTCTCTCCCTGTCTCCTCTCCTTTCCTCCTCCCCTTCGTCTTCCCTTCCCCACTCTCCCCTCCTCTGTGTGTGTGTGTGTGTGTGTGTGTGTGTGTGTGTGTGTGTGTAAATGGAATCTCATTCAGTCCTGGTAGATGACTTTCTATTTGCTACAATATGAATGGAGGCCTTTGCTAAGGAAAATGAGCTTATTATAGGAAAACAAATGCTTCAGACCTTTCTTATACAGGGAGCCTAGAAAGTCAAACACAGGGGCAGAGAATGGCTCTTTCCAGGTACTGGGGGGAGAGAAATAAGGAGATATTGATCAAATGGTACAAAGTTTAAGTTGTATGGTAAATAAGCTCTGGAGATCTAACATGCAACATAATAAATAATAATAATAATAATAATAATAATAATACGGTGTATACTTAAAGTTGATGAGAAATATTTTGTATCCTCAACATGCACATACGCATGCACATGGACACACACATATGCATGTATACAGATATAGACATACACACACGTACAGACATGTACATGCACACGTACACACAGATGAGTTCATTAACCTGACTATGGTAACCACTTCACAATGGTTATGCATATGTATATCAAATTATTATTGCTAAATATATACATATATGTATTTCACTTGCTAACTATACCTCAACAAAGCTGGAGGATTTTTAAAAGACATGAATTCAGTAGCACACCGATGACTCCCATCTT
Source organism: Apodemus agrarius (assembly GCA_964023405.1). NCBI lineage: Eukaryota > Metazoa > Chordata > Mammalia > Rodentia > Muridae > Apodemus > Apodemus agrarius. Next base: position 44,847,293 of record OZ030026.1, on the reverse strand, counting down.
CTGGCTCCGCCTTCTTCTTTGGGGACTTCTGGTGCTGATGTGTAGTTGTGGTTTGGTTTTGGTTTGTTTTGTTTTATTGCTTGTTTTTTTTGTTTTTTTTTGTTTTATTGCTTTTTTTTTTTTTTTTTTTGCTGCCCCCATAGAATGTAAATGACTACAGGGTAGCCCTCAGTGTGCAGTGCAGGGGCGCTCAAGGCATGCTGGGGCGCTGGGGAGTCTGAGTGCCCATGTTTGGAGGGCAGAGCCAGGAGAAAGTGTGGCTGGTGCTTTTACTGGTGCAGGTGCTACCTGACCTGCAAGTGACTCTCAGGCAGTCGATACATGAGCAATAAACCACAAGAGGTATTTGGTACTGGGAACTAAGGAGATGGGGTTGTTAATTGTGTTCTAGGGGAGAGAGGCAGGGCTCATTGTCCAGGCCAGGGCCATTCAGAGAGGCCCCTTGGTGGCAACACCTGAAGAGACAGTGAGGTCTCATGGGAGACCTGGCTTTTTCTTGGCCCTTGTGATCTTACTAGCAAACTGACACCAGCTTCAATGCTGATAGCAAGAGTTTCAATATGCCAGGGAAACACTGGGCTCAAGGAGAAAGGGCACCTTGGGGCAAAGCTTAGAGGACAGGGTTGGAAAGCATTTCTCCTAGCTGTGGGTATCCCTGCAAAAAGAAATGATTCTTGTGAGGCAAGTAGGAAATCTAGTTCAATCTGGCCTAGTTAGCTGGTGTTGGTTCAGACTTCTAGATCGGATTCCGGTCCGTTTATATTTTTAGGCATTTTTTAAGAACAGTAGTATTTTTGGAAAAGATTTTCTGGTAACATTTATCTCAATGCCATGCATGCTGTAAAGCTTAAGGTAGCTTAAGAGCCTAGGGGAGAATCAGGTGTGGTCTCGATCACACCAGAAGTACATAGAACATCCCCCCCCCCCCAGGGATGGTTTCTCTTCACTGAGAAACAATGATCAAGCTAAAGATCTTGAGAGCAAGGGTCTGGGATAAATGTAATTTATCCTTGGGGACTGGGGTGTGGTCTGGCCCTACAGACAGCACATGTCACCAGGCTGTTAACTGCATCCACTCCCAGCCCTCTGGGCAGAAAACAAGTATACATATCCCTTTCTTTGAAGAGGTAAGCCTCCACATGTAACATTCTTGAGTTCCTTAGGGCACTAGAATCTTGTGCTCCCTATCCGTGGTGGATAGGAAGAATATATTGTTGATTAGAGACTCCTAAGTTCTAGCATCCTGGAGTGAGAAGTTTTCTTTCTAGACTTTTCTTCCTGCTCCTCAGTTCCTTCATCTGTAAAGTAGGAAAAAAAATGTGACCTACCTCATGGTGCCACATGAGGGTAGGAGGAAGCAGCTTCAGTATCACAGTGAGGACAATACCTGTTCCATAAGTGACCTAAGCTAAGACAGCTTCTGTTGTCACTACTCAAAGGGTGATACAGACAAGTGACCCATGCTTTAAAGCCATGGAAACCCCAGTGTGAGAAACTAAAGGGCCAGTCAGGCTTGAGAGCTGCACTGTCAATCAGGTGGCCCTGTCGCTGCCCCAATGTGAAAGATGGGTTGAGATCAAGACCCAGGGACCAGCATGGAGGCAGCTGGATGTGAAGCTTGACCCCCATCATTCACTAGCAGTGCATACACACCTGTGAATGTGTGCACATGCTTGCACGTGCGTGCGTGAGTGCGAGCACACGTGTTTCTATGCACCTTGCAGTTGTGTATGTCTATTGCCTGTGACCTACGGAACTCTGAAATTGAGCTATCCCTGATATTAGCCAGAAATAAAGGGCTGGTTTTGTGGATAAGTTCCTCAAGTAAAGCAGAGACACACTTAAAAACCTGTTCATCACAAAGCCTTTGAGCACTCTGGTGCCTTTGTTATACTGATACCAAAAGAGCTCGCCATGTAAAGAATATTTAGAGCTGCACCTGTGGTAGTGTCACGCCCAGTTTTCCTGAGGGACCACCAGACTGATTTCCAGAGTGGTTGTACCAGCTTGCAATCCCACCAGCCAGGGAGGAGTGTTCCTCTTTCTCCACATCCTCGCCAGTGTCTGCTGTCTCCTGAGTTTTTGATCTTAGCCATTCTGACTGGTGTGAGAAAGAGTCTTTGAAGGTCCCACCAAGATTTGCAGTGCCATAGGAGGAACAACAAAAGAACCACCCAGTACTCCCAGAGCTCCCAGGGACAAAAACACCAACCAGATAGTACACATGGTGTTCCCCATGGCTCCAGACGCATAGGCAGCAGAGGATGGCCTTGTTGGACATCAAAGGCAGGAGAGGCCCCTGGGTCTGGAAAGGCTCGATGCAGCAGTGTAGGGGAATACCAGGACAGGGAAGCGGAGGGGGTTGATTGGGGAACAGGGGGAGGGGAAATGGCTTATGAAACTTTCAGTGGGGTGGGAGAACCAGGAAAGGGGAAATCATTTGAAATGGAAATAAAGACTATATCTAATTTAAAAAGAAAAAAAGAAAAATGAAATCATTAAACTCATTAATAAAAGAGCTTCACCTGCATTATTAGTTCTGCAATGTCGATGTGGAAAGTGTAGAGTTTAGGCAGCTTGGATTCACAAAAACCAGGCTCTGACTTCATTTTCTGAGCACAGTTGGGAAAGTTTGAGGGAAATCCTTGTTGCTTAGTGATCCAGGGGTCAGTTCTTCAAATTGGCCACTAGATGGCAGGAGTGTTCTTTCTCATCCCACTTGAGCCAGTAGTCGGAGGACCCCTTACCTTGTGGGCTGTATCCATTGCTTCCTTCTGTCCTTCCTCACAGCAACCTCAGATTAAAGGACAAACTCCATCTCAAATGTAACCCCAGTACCTAGCACATGGTAAAGGTTTCCATTTTCAGAGAGAAGGGAGTGGGCACAGAGTTGCAGATCCTCTGAAGCCAGACCAGGGCTCCTTGCAAATTCAACACTGGGTCCTCCTGCCTCCTTTCAGGGTTAATAGTCAGCTGCCTTTGCTCACTGCAAGAACCCTGCATACCTCTGTGCTCCTAAGATTCTGGCCCTGTCTCAGTCCGGTGCGATCTTAAGCCAATTATTTTGATCCTCAGATTTTTAATTTCCTGCTTTCTCGTGTGTATAATAGAGGCTGTAGTAGCTTCCTTATCTGAGGAAGGACTTCAGAAACAGACACTAGGTCAGAGTAGATAGTGGCCGTGAATGGTGGTCGCTATTGTTAAAACCTTGTACGTTAATATAACCAGAAAGACTTTTTATTTTTTTTTTATTTTTTTATTTTTTAATTTTCCCTTTGACCTCTCCACAACCACTCAACACTCATGGCTCTTAGAGTCCACACTTTCCTGGTCTCTGTGCATACACAGCGTAACTTGGACCCGGTACATCTCTTACAAGGCTCAAGGATTCGGGGTGGTGTCATCTTCTCTCTGCGCTGGTCTTTCTCTAGGAAGGATGCCATTATTACAGACACAAAACTCTTATGCGGGGTCCTGCCTCGTGTGGTGTTACTTTGGAAAGCAAGCTCCAAGCAACCAGCTTTTGTCACTTTCTCAGGGCCTGTAAATGGCTTTGAGATCAAAAGGTTTTGTGGGGGTGCCCAAGGTAGTCAGGAGGGAGTCGGGAGGTTCAATGTTGGAGCCCAAGGGCTCATCTTTGGCTGCTAAGGAAAATCTTTCTTAACAGCGACTCTAAAGGGTGGGCAGGGGCTGAATTAGAGACAATTCATGAAAACTTTCAGGTGTGAGAGAAGCCAGGTGTGGTGGGCTCTGCTTCAGTTCTGAAGGGCTGATGTCCCAGAGTGCAGAACTTGTCTTTGTCCTGTGTTCTGCGGGACAGGGAAAGAGTCCTTTAGTGGGCTCCAGTAGAGGACTGGGTAGAAGACCCTCCCATTCCTTAATCTCTGAGACAGCGGGTCCCAAAGAACAGCCCAGGCCAACCTTCAGTCTAAGTCTAGCGGCCTCTTTGGGATGTGTTTTAAAATCAGTTTCCCAAGAAAATGGAATTTAAATGTAAGAGTTACGCAGAACCTTGTTTACCTTCACCATCGACATGACTAATTGGGGGCTCGGAGAGGCTGCCCGCCGCGTGTGTGTCCTACAATCTGCACTCAGGACTTGGCCTTTTCTGTGTTACAGTGCCCTGGTTCCCAAGGACCATTCAGGAGCTGGACAGATTCGCCAATCAGATTCTCAGCTACGGAGCCGAATTGGATGCGGACCACCCAGTGAGTCCCGGACTCTGAGGATAAGAGTCTTCCGATTGACCTTCTTCTCTCTGCCTACCCTCCATCTCCTCTTCCTCTCCCCTCCTCCGACACCTTCAGTTTGGAGCACTGTGTTTGTTTATTTGGTTAAGAGAGTTTTACCGAGCTAGCTCCTACGGATGCCGGGGCTGTGCAAAGCGGAGATTAACGAGACCGGGAAACCTCACTGTCTCACTGTCGTCATTCCTTCCGTCATTACTGTTAGAACGGCGGTGAGCCAGTGGCCAGAAAATGCTATCCCTACACAGTAGTGTGTATTTATTTTCCTGCCTTTGTGAATTTTATGGATATTTAAACCAAGCACTGCTAGGGGACAGGCAGGGAGGTGACGTTGGACCTTCAAAGAGTCGAGAAGAAGGTTCTAATCGGATGAGGGAAGCAGGGGTGGGGTCGGGTGGGGTCTTTGGCTGAGAGACTCACAACTGCTTTGAAGAGTTCGGCCGGCCAGCGGTGGAGATGGGGGGGAGTGGTACCTTAGGTGTGACAGCGAGAGAGCCAGCTGACGCATGGGCTGGGTCAGATTTTCAAAAGTCTTGTACACAGTGGTGGCGAAGTTCACCGTGCCCTGCATCTTGTGGCGGAGGACATGGGTTTTTTTTTGTTTTTGTTTTTGTTTTGTTTTGTCTTTTAATGGGTCCTCACTAGGGGTGTGTGTTTGTGTGTGTGTGTGTGTGTGTGTGTGTGTGTGTGAGAGAGAGAGAGAGAGAGAGAGAGAGAGAGAGAGAGAGAGAGAGAAGGGGGTATTTTCTTTATTCCTTGCTCTTGGGCCAGTGGTCCTTGAAGTGAACAGTCCGAGCCAAAGCTCAGGATGGTCTGGCAGCGTTTCTGGGTGGGCAGTGTGTTATGATGACCTTGGGTTCTCTACTCTCTGCTGGGCGTGGACTCTCTAGCCTTTAATAACCAGGCAACTGTTCATACGAACAAGGTTTCAGTGTGGCTGGGGCTGGAGTGCGTGTATCTATTCAGCATCTCCTCACTCCCTTGTGCTGTCCAGCGGCTAACAGGAGGCTCGCTCTTCCCAGAGGCAGTTTCCCATAAGTGGGGCGAGGTTTCCATCCCACACAGGCCCAGCTACCTCCTCCAATGTCCTCTGTCAATTGAACCTCAGGTCCTTGGACATTATTACTCCAGTGCTCAGGGTAGTTGAAGACACAGGCCTGGCTGGTGGCAGAAACTCAAGAAACGGGGAGCCAGGGAGTAGCCCCTTTAGAGCGTGAGCATCTGGTGTAGCAGACTCCCTGTGAGCAGACTTGGGATGCACCAAGAAAAGCAATGGAGCTTCGGTTATCCGGCAACTTCAGTTATCCAGAATCTTCTCTTTATCCCATTCTCCAATTAGAGAGAGAGAGAGAGAGAGAGAGAGAGAGAGTACTTTTTGAACAGAAACAAGGTGTGGATTAATCCTATCCTCTAGACTTCCAAGCAGGAAAGAAAAACTTATTTTCAGACTCTTAAAAAATTATATTGATGTCTGGAAGAGTCCCCCTACACTCTAGTTCCCACGGGTGCACATATGCACGTGTGTCCCCCCCAGTGCTGTCATTTATCAGGCATTGCCAACCCCAAGCCCATCTTCACTGTTACATGAGTGCCAGTCTCTGCCTCACATCTTCCTAAGGACTCACAATGGCTTTCCTGAACCTTAGCTGTGACCTTAGAATAAATACCCTACATTAAGGACAGAAGCGTTTGTAAGGCGTCCTACGTAAGCCTGATGTGTGGTGTCTCACAGGCGTGGTGGTGGTGAGCGCTGGTGAGCCTCAGGCAGGAGGCTCCTCAATTCTGAGCTATGGAGTAAGACTCTTAAAACTAAACCAAACCAGAGCAGACAAAAAAAAAAAAAAAAACTAGGTCAAACCAAACGAAATCGAACCAAACCGAAAACAATTTGGAAAAAAATACCAGCTCGGGGGAAGACAGCCGCTCTGTTGTCTTCCTGTAGATGACTCAGCCCCGTGTCATGGAGCTTAGAGGTGGCAGAGGACACACTTTGGACACTCTGGTGTCCCCCCTAACGAGCCTCTTGCCTATGACTCTCAGCTGAGGGCCCTGCAAGCAAAAACAACTCTGGAGATTTCTTCCCCCCAGGAAAGCAAGTCCAACTTGACTCAGAGTGCACACACAAAAGGACTTTTCTCCTCTCACCAGTCCCCAACGTCCTGCCTTGACCCTCTGTTCTTCTCCTTGGCCCCAATCCTAGACATTTGGGTGGGTGGGAGAGGCCAGTCCAGAGAGAGAGAGAGAGAGAGAGAGAGAGAGAGAGAGAGAGAGAGAGAGAGGGACATGTCCTTCCCATTAGCCTCGTGTCCCCTCGAAAGCCAAAGCTGGCCTTAAAACCCTCCGGAATTTATTTCTCTCTGCCAACCCAGGCCACGTCTTTGGCTTCCCGGACCTCTCCGTGTCATGAATTTTATCATAAAAACACAGTGTATCAGGTACACAGTCCCCCTGTAGAGGAGGCGCCAGGGTCTTTCTGTTCCCTCCTGTCTTTCATCAGATGCTGGGAACGGGGGTGGAGGGGGGGGGGAGGGCGGCAGAGAGCAAAATCGAAGGGTGTTTCCCTTGCAGCCACCAGGCCCCACAGGCCTGGCCTCAAGGTGTGAACTGCGAGCAGACACCAGCCTAGCCGCGCGAAGGGGCTGTTCTCTTCAAGGACCCGCTGTTCTTCCCCGTCCCTCCCTCGCAGTCAGTATGCTCCCTTTGACGCCCTGCCCTTGGCAAGATGCGTTCGAGCGCGTGACCTTGGGCTGCAGGGCCTCCCCCAAACAGCCGCTTTGTGAAATGAGGGAAAGGAAGGATTGTTCTAGAAATCCAGGGTGGAAGTGCTCGGGCCCGAAGCTTCAATGGACTAGGACAGCAGTCCATCATCCTGCCTAATTTGCATTCTCCCTCCCTCCTCCCCTCCCTCCCTCCTCCCCCTCCCCCCTCCTCCTCCATACACCTTACCCCCTCTTCTTTTCCACAAGTATTGATCAAGCATTTCCGAGCTAACCCGTTTTGATTATGGGCTGTGTACTAGCCTACCTCCCCTCCTTCTCCTCGGCGTGTGGTTAATTCTAGTGTCAATCGACACCCTGGGAGGGTCGGACCTTTCATTTTCAGGCGAGGACTCCCAGGAGGTTGTATCTTGCGAGCCACCTTCTGTAGCAGGAAGGACAGGGAGCTGAGGTGGGCACCGGAGAGCTCGTCTGTGCCCACCAGTCTCTCTTAACTGTACGGCGGGAGGGGAAGAAGTCACACCAGCTCTTCTAAGAGTCATACCAAGGGAATCTGAGACAGCAACTACAAGCTTTGTAGGCTGAATCCCAAGGGATGTGTTTGATTCTCTTCCCCAAATTGACCGTGCTGTGCCCTCTACCTGAGGGGCTCCTCGCCACACCATCTCTGTTCTGTCACACCGGCAAACCTCTCTTGCCCCTGAAAGCCGCTCTTCCGTCTCTTCCTCGGGTGCCAGCGTGGCGTGCTGTGACGGCGGGACTGCGTGTGCGTGTGGGTTTACCTAGGAGTATGAGAGCTCCGCTTTTCACGCTTCAAGAGACCTCAGACCATTTTCTGCATTGGCTACACTATTTTATGTGCCCTACAAATAGAATTCAAGCAGTTCCTCTTCTTTACAAAAATGTCAACACCTGTGTTGCGGGAAATATTAAAAAAAAAAAAAAAGCAGCACCATCCTTCGCTAAACCCAGCTACTCCCTGTCCCTGTGGTCTCTCCGCCTCTGGCTCTAGGCTAGCCCCTGCCTCTAGGCTAGCCCCTGCAGTGACAGGTCGCAGTTCTCTTGCTGCGGATTCTGTTCACAGTCCCATCTACCACATGACCATCCCTTGTGGTCAGCGGTCCCAAATCCCAGTAACCCGGTAAAAATCAAAACTCCGGAGGCTTGTAATTTATAAGTTGGAATTATATCAGTAAAACCTCATCCCACAAAGCGTCCACACAATTTGCTCAGAGCCAATCGATATAGATAAAAATTGCCCACCTAGATAAGACAAATAGTCCCATAATTACCCATCTCCTGTATGATATGCATAGCTTCCTGTGGCTATGTAAAGCCACCCAGAATCTGGATCGTCCTGTTCCTCCTCCATTTTCCTACCCTCTTCTCTGTCTCTGTCTCTGCAAAGCTTAGCTCCGCCTCCCCTTTCCCTATCCAATCACAGGCTTGTTGTTGTATTAATATCAAAATTGATTGGACAGGGAAAATTCTGCTACACACCTGTTCTCTTTTATTTTAAAAGTTAATTTATAAGCTGTGCTTGGTGCTACAACGATTTCAATTCCAGCACTTGGGAGGTCAAATCACGCAGATCTCTTGAGTCTGAGGCCAGCCTGGTCTACATAGTGAGTTGTAAGACGGCCAGGGCTAGGTAGAGAGACCCTATCTCAAAAATTATAATTATTAGGGAGGAAGAGAGAATGTGTGTTCATGCATGAGGTCTGTGTATGGGCACATGTGTGCTCATGAACTCCTGTGCAGACCAGAGAACAGCTTGAGAGTCTCTTCTTTCCTTCTATGTGGGTCCTAGGTACCAAACTCAGGTCATCGGGCTTGAGGGAGCAAGGGCCTTATGCTGAGCATCTGGCTGGCCCTGTGGGAGCCTTTAAAAGGTCTAAGGGTATTTATTGAAGGAGCTCCGGTCCCAGTCCAGAGTGTACTTCCTATGTTCTGAGCCAGAGTCCCCAGGTCTCATGTTTCTGGCTTTTTGCACACATAGGTCATTCTTTGAGTGCCTGTTCTGGGCTCGTGTTTTAAATTAATTAATTAATCTATATTAATTGATTCTTATTCATTAATTCATTTTAATTAATTAATTATCCACTTCACATCCCAGAATCAGCCCCCCCTCTCCTCCCAGTACCCCCCTCACGAGATCCTCCCCCATTCTTCTCCCCCCTTCTCCTCTGAGAAGGGGGAGCCTCCCTATGGGTATCCCTCCCCACCCCCAAACAATCAAATTACTGCAGGCAAACAAGGCAGCTCAACCAGTTCGGGAAATAGGATTCACAGGCAGGCAACAGAGTCAGGGACAGCCCCCGATCCAGTTGTTGGGGGACCCCGCATAAAGACCAAACTGCACTTCTGTTACATATGTGCAGGGGGGCTAGGTCCAGCCTGCTGTGCTTATGTTTTTACATGTGTTCTGCCTGTGATGTAATCTATCCGTGTCGTTCTGTGAGGCAGGTGTGAGCAGCGGTCTCATTTTGCCTAAGCTGACCACCAGGAGGCCACACTCCTAGAGAGTGCGCAAGGCAGCTTGGAAACCTTGCTGTCCTAAAGATGGCTGGTCTGAGCTTTAACTGCAGCGGTGACAGGAAAAATGATGAACCAGATACGTCAGCCTAGAAGAGTCCTCAGAAGGCTTGTCACAGATACGCTTACGTAATAAAATTCCTGAGGGAGGAAAGGGGATTGCATATAGACTCTGATGGTGCCACGATTTCTTACCTTACTGACTCCTTTCTCCTCGTTCCGACACCCTTCCCTTCACCACTTCCTCCCTGACAATATGTTTCCCCGTCGAGACACACTTGGTTACAGGCAGGACAGCCCGCATCACTGCTATTAGCGTAATTGAGACAGGATGATTATAAATAAACTAGGCGCGGTGCTAGTGAAATGGCTGCTGTCAGTCTAAACGGAGGCAGGGGTGATCAGTCAACACCAGTCACAGCTTAACTCAGAGTGCAGCTCCCAGGGATGGCCACCAGGCAACCCAGAGAGCCAAAGTCCCAAAAGGATAGGTCCCAAGTCTAACCAGAGGTGAAGGGACAGAGATCTGGGTGATGGGAGCTCTTTGCAGGTGATCATGAATGTTCTAGAGACGCAGGACTGGAAAAGAGCAGAGTAGGGAACCTTCCCAAATGGTGGATCTCCAAAACACGTAATGCATGTCTGTGCATGGACTGAACCTCCTGCCTCTATTTTCAAGTGATTTGAGATAGAGCTAGAATATTATTTTGCTTCCTCCCAATTACAAAAAAAAAAAAACAACAACAAAAAAAACAATACATACTCACAGCAGCAAACTTCAAAAACACACAAAGCATTGCTGGCTGGCTGCTCTCCGTTATCCGCACCACGTCCATGGACCGTTTGTTAGAGTTAGGTCTATTCCATCCATTATTCCCTTAGGTATCTTCCTTGACATAGGGACTGTCTATTCGATATGTAATTTTGCGTGGAGTTTTTATTTTCACAGGTGGAAAAATCCATAAAGCATCCAGACAAGGCACATGAATGATGAATCGTAGTTGTGGTGGGGTGTGTGTGTGTGTGGGGGGGTGAGAATCAGGCCTGGGCAACCCCCTTCCTGGAGGCAGTGTGAAATGGAAATTCTTCCATTAGAATGTATTTTCTCTCGTGTCCCTCCTTTCCTGATGCAGTTCCCAAATCTCAGCTTGCCTGTGTAGTTAGACCTGGGAAACCTTAATGAAAATGTTGCATTTAATATCTACCATCTATCTATCTATCTATCTATCTATCTGTCTGTCTGTCTGTCTGTCTGTCTGTCTGTCTATCCATCCATCCATCCATCCATCCACCCACCCACCCACCCACCCATCCATCCATCCATCCATCCATCCATCCATCCATCCATCCATCCATGCATCTATCTATCTATCTATCTATCTATCTATCTATCTATCTATCTATCTATCTATCCATCCATCCATCCATCCATCCACCCATCCACCCACCCACCCACCCACCCACCCATCTATCTATCTATCTATCTATCTATCTATCTATCTATCTATCTATCTATTATTTTTACACTTCAGTGCCCTTCAGCAGATAGCCCAATAGGGCTTCACTGTCTAACCTTCTGATATCAAAACAGAACCAGACATTCTTCAGAGTTCCTGATGCTATGAAAATTTTTCTTTTATATTTTGAGGGGCTAGAGAGACACATACTATCATCTTGTCAAAAAAACGTCTAGTCAGGATGACAATTGCTTGATTTAAATTAATATTATGAGTTCAAGTATGAAGATATGATAACTAAATGCTTATTCAGCCTACTTGAAATGTCCCCGTGATGACACGCTGCTGATGCTTGGAAGTTAAACTAGTTTTCCTCCTAGGATACCCAAAGACGCTCATATTTGATCAGCATAAATGAACCCTATGTTAATCACAAGTTCTTAGGGTTTTGTGCACCTATGATCCCAATGTACGTGATGTGATTAGAAGCTAGCATGAGCTACAGAGTAGGACCCTGTCTCAAATACTGACAGCAATCAAACAAACATAAACTCCCAAATTCCCTATTTATTTTAGTTTTACATATGCATAGGTGTGTGTATTTGCGTCAGAGTATTTGAGGGCCCATGCAGCAGAGGGTGTGGCCTCTGGAGCTGGAGTTACAGGTGGTTGTGAGACACCTCGTTGTGGGTGCTGGAAACTGAACCCGAATCCTATGAAAGAGCAGTAAGGGCTCTGAACCCCTGAGCCATCTCCCCAGTGTCCCTATTTGTAATTAGCGATTTTAATCCAGCCAGTGTTTTAGAGACATCCACAGCCTGTACTTTGTAACAACCATACCATGGCATCTTTAAACTGAGGAACATTTCTTATCATTGGGATGTGGGTTTGGAATAACTATATAATTTTACTTTCCTAGTATGAAGCATTCTGGGCTCTTTAAAATTATCATTATTTCTTAAAATGTATGCTAGTAAACACCTAGAAACATCCCTACCCACATCTTTCCTGCTCTCCCTCCCTCCCTCCCTCCCTTCCTCCCTCTCTCTTTCTAGCTCTCTCATTTCTTCTTTCTATGCCCCCATGCTCCAAGTTCTCAGGTAAATTTTCCTTATATAAACTGCTTTTCTTTTTTATTTTTTGAAAATGTTGATTGACCCTGATTAAAAACAAAACAAAACAAAACAAAACAAAACAACAACAACAACAACAAAAAAAAGCAAAACCTAACAAGTCAGTCATGCAAAGAAAGCAAAAGCAACATTTCAAAGTCAGGGAACATCGACCTTCTTCAATGGCATCTTTAAACACCGCCTTGGTTGTCAAGTCACTAAGTCTATGGTTTGGGGGACTGGAGAGACAGGGAAACTGCAAGCTGAAGCGCTCTCTGGAAGGGATTGCCAGGAAATGTTTGCAAGGAACAAAGAAGAGGTCTATGGTGGTGGACCAGTCTCTGGTCTCACCACAACTCAGCCCGCAGCGAACAATCCCGTAAAACACTCTTCTCATCTCTTGGGACACTTCCCACTCATGATGCGCCCACTCCACCCTAAACACTCAGAGACACACTTGGACACGTCTGCACTTGGAATCGTGCTGCTTGGCAGGACTGGGAAGACTCCGAGAAGACACTGCCATCCCTCGGTCTGGGGTGGCTTGCTCAGTCAGTGGGGCACCTGCCAGGTCAGAAAGATTCACAAGTCCCGAAGGGTAGTAAAAGGAGTCGGGGAACTGGGAGAGCCACAGCCGTCCTTTATGGTTCCACTTCCTGGGGACTCTGTTGACTCTGGAAGAACACGCTTACTGATCAACCTGACAGGTTTGTGCCAAAAGCTGCCACACGGGTAGAGAGGTGAAGAATGACATTTTCCCCAGCACTCCTGGGAGGCTGAGGCACGAGAACCGAGGTCTCCCTATTTCAAGAGGTTAAAATGCAAAACAAAATTACCACAGCAGTAAGGATGTATCCATCTGTCTACCAAGGATGGAAGACGGGACTCCATGCTAGTTTCCAGAGTGGTGATTATATTAAAATGGAAGCTGTGGAGAGAGCTGATTTGGAAAAGAACATAAGTAAAGCTTGATGACCCATGTTCTGCCCCCAGCATCCATGTAAAGAGCTAGGCATGCTGTCACATGCTTTTCTCATAAAACAAGGCAGAAGGTTCCTGAATATTGACATCCAAGGTTAATATTTGAATTGAGCATGTTCTCAACTTCCAACCCCCAAAATGTACATTTATTCCAACATACATACATACATACACACACACACACTCATAAAAGCACATACACATACATACACTCACACATACACACATCTACACACATACATACTCATACATGCACGTGTGTGCACACACATACATGCACATACACATATACATACTCACATACACACATGCACACATACATAGAGACATACACACATACACATACTCACATACACACATATGCACTCTTACACACATATACATAGACACACACACACATATACAGACATGAGGAGGCATTACTAAACACACTTGCCAGAAATTGTGAGAATAATCTATGCCTTCACAGGCATCTGATTTGGCTTGATCAAGTTAGTTCAGAAGCCGGGAATGGAGGAGATGACCATTTCTTTATAACCAGAGTATATGTGTAGATACTGAAATCTCGGAATGGAGATTTCCCTGTATTGAAGGCGTGGGAGAATGCGCCACTCCCTCCCTCTGTTTTACAGAGATCTCGTTTTTTAGAGCATCATCAAAGAGACACGCGTCGTCATAGCTCAAAAGCTTCCACTCGGATCACCGCTGGAGGTGCCAGGCCTCTCCCTCTGCAGACTTGAGTCACCAAGTGTTTTCTCTCTCTTAGGGCTTTAAAGATCCTGTGTACCGGGCGAGGCGAAAGCAGTTCGCAGACATTGCCTACAGCTACCGCCAGTAAGTCTCCCTGTTGGACAACAGAGAAGTACATACCCAACCCCCACTCTAGGTCGGAAACCATCGGCCTAGAACCCCCTGATTTGTGTGTGCGCCTTTGTCTGTGTCTATGTGTGTATGTGTGTGAATGTATGCGCATACGTGGATGTGTGTATGTATGTGCATGTATATATATATATAGTATGTGTGTGCATGTATATGTATCTGTGTATATGTGTATATAAGCATGTGTATATGTGTTTAAGTTTGTACGTGTGTGTTTATATGTGTATGTGTGCATATGTGTGTGTGTGTTTAAACTATCTACTTAATAACACATTTTGAAATGTCGCCTCTAGACCAAACAAACTACCCACTGTGCTGCAGCCTAGGTCTCTCCTCAGCTTTGTTAGCTAATTATGTGTTGTGTCTGAAATGATTGGAAAGGCTTCCATCATGAAGGAAACAGGCTCTGGTCTTTTCCACATTAGACCAGGAAGAAGAGAGCTGTCTGCTCCTGTGAAGTAACTCATTACTGGAGCCTTCGGGCCAGCTGCACTCCTGTGTTCTACTTATCTGGTTTGACCCAGTCCTGTAGGGCAACTGCCAGATGGGATGTATTGTTTTTTCCTTCGTCCAGAATTCTCTCTTTATTTTAGCCAAGAGAAAATGGCCATATCAAATGTGTTGTTTGGGAACATAATGGCTTTGCTGTTGTGAGTCCTCAGGGAATGCTACGTAAATTGGGACTTGGGAAACTTGGTGTTTTGGAGACAGCAGTTTCTGAGTTAAGGGAATAAATAAAAAGATATACTCAAAAAGAAACTGTAGAGCTGTCCCGGAGGCTGAGGTCTTAGTTCTTTAACAGCATTGGTAGGACATCAGTGGCATAAGGAAACGGTAGGGCTTTAGGTGATGAATGCAAACCTATGTGTGGATGGAGAGACATCTAGAACACTATCTTCTCCGAAATGTGTGTGTGTGTGTGTGTGTGTGTGTGTGTGTGTGTATGCATTTAGTGTTGTAATAAGTCCTCATTTTTCAGACGAGGAAACTGAAGGTGAAAGAAGTTAGTAACTTCTTAAAGTCATGTACCTAGCAGTTGATAAAGGCAGGTTTTAATTTTATCTGTCCCCAGAACCACTGTCAGAGTCTCCGCTGTGTCTATTAACCCTGTGCTTAGGCAGGTCCAGAACTCGGGGGTCTCAAGCTGCCTTTCTGACTCAAGTTCTTAGACCTCTTCTTGTTTTCAGGCTCAGCCTCATCTGTCTCAGAGATAGATCCCATGTGATGTCCCAACTCAGAAGTTCTAAGCCTTTCCTACAAGGAGTGCTAAGGTTCCGTGATTGGGTCTCAGTTCTGAGACGCCGACCCATGTGTCAGCTGATCGCTGTGGTCAGGATAAAGAAGCTCTGTGATTGTACAGTCCTCCTGACCACAGTCGCACATGCGGGGGGAGCGTTGAGTGTCCTCTTTCTCAAACCCCACACACTGAAAGAGGTGGGAGGTGCTTTGCTGCAAGAAGGGGAAGAGACGCTGGGTCACTGGGAGAGGAAATGTGAGCCAGGGCAGCTGTATGTTCAAAACGTCACTGCTTATGGAAATTTGTCACAGCAAAAGTACCAGTTGTCTTTCTTTTTACATTAATTAATTAATTAATTAATTAATTAATGGGATGTGTGTGTGTGTGTGTGTGTGTGTGTGTATGTACCTGCTATGACTCATGTGTGGAACTGTGTGTATCTCAGCTTTCTCTGCCATGTGGGTTCTGGGCAGACTTGGTAGCAAGTACCCTTAATCACAGAGCTATGTCACTGGTCCCATCAATCCCTATATTTGTAATAAGAACTAGTTATTTTAATGACAAGGGGTTACTGAAGTTCCAATATCAGGAATATAATCACATATGTGTGTGTATGTGTGTGTGTGTGTGTGTGTGTGTGTACATATACGTATATATACACACACATAAAGTACTATATACAGATATATGCCTACATATATTACTTTAGGCATATAAACATTCACACTAAGAATACTTGTCAAGTGCAGGACTAAGGTTCATAGAAGTCTACTAAATCACCTGAGATTATATCCAAAGCCTTTCTCTTTTCTTCCTTCACTACTTAAACCCAGAGTACGGTACAGTCTTAGGCAAATGTTCGCCTGACGCAGTTTTGCCGTCTTTGCCGGGTAACCAGAAGATCCTCTGAGCTTGAGACCTTCTCATTTCTCAATCAACAATCCATCTTCCCTCCCCAGTCCCCGCCCACCTTTCTCTAGAAAATAACAGTCTTTGCTCTTAATGTCCTTGGATGAGGTTCAAGTTTGAAAGTTCAGGAGGAGCCTAGTTTGGAACCAGATCCACAGTTCCAAGGTAAACAGTCCCACGTTGTCCCAGACTCTGTGTCCCTAGTGAGAGGAGCAGGCCTGCAGCCCAGGGAACAATCGCTGGCCCGGGGTGTTGGGCTTTGTTTGGTTTTCATTGTTTCAGGACACAGCCTAGAAGCTTCCAGACTAATGAATCTGAAACTGCAGCTTGCGTCAGTCACCTAGGGAGCTTGTGAAGGTTCACCCGTCCTTGACAGTCCCTCCCCAGGGCATTCAGGACAGTGGGACAGGGGTCTCATGTAGATGCTTCGGCACATACAAACATCTTAGTGTGGACTTGCTCATTTTGTTCCCTCATCCCAATATTTATAAGTGTCATACTTTTGGTCCAGAACTTTGTTAATTGACAAATCTCTGTACTTATGACACACAGCATCTCCCGCCCCCCCCCCCACACACACACTAAATCCAGGTTAGCTAGAGTTGATTGCTTTCATGGATATAATACAATAGTGTTTTCACTGAACTTAATTGTCTTTGCTTGGAAAGAAGATGCTTTGTCCGGTCGTCTCTGCTTCCAGTCTTCCCACTGCCCTGGACAATGTGCTGCACACATGGGCCACCTGCTTAGCACCTGAAAATAAGTGTCTACCTTGAACAAACAGCCTAAAGCAATGGTTCTCAACTTGTGGGTCACGGCCCTTTTGCGGTCAAGTGATCTTTTCTCGGGGGTCACATGTCAGACATCCCTCATATCAGATATTTACATTAGGATTCATAACAGTAGACGATTTACAGTTATGAAGTGGCAATGAAAATAATTTTATGGCCGGGCATGGTGGCACAGGCCTGTAATCCCAGTGCTTGGGAGGCAGAGGCAGGCAGATTTCTGAGTTCGAGGCCAGCCTGGTCTACAGAGTGAGTTCCAGGACAGCCAGGACTACACAGAGAAACCCTGTCTCGAAAAACCAAAAAAAAAAAAAAAAAAAAAAAATTATGGTTGCGGGGGGGGGGGGGGAATCACCAAGTCATGAGGAACAGTGTAAAAGGTTTGTAGCCTTAAGAAGGTTGAGAACCATTGGCTTAGGCTCTGAGAAGAGCAGAAAGGCCAAATGACTTCCAAAAATGATAGCAAATCCTCAAGCAAACTATGTTTTCATGGGGAAACCATCACAATAAGGTTTCCTATGCGACATTTGTCTTTCAAACTATGCTGGAAGTCCATGCCGGTCACTGACGGCATCTCACAAATTATGGGGCCCTGACTCCCTATCCTGACCTCACCACATCGTGTGCCCTGACCCTTCCCTGCCCGAGACACCTTCTCCATGCCTGTATTCTAGCGGGCAGCCCATCCCCCGGGTGGAATACACAGAGGAGGAGAAGAAGACCTGGGGAACGGTGTTCAGGACGCTGAAGGGCTTGTATAAAACGCACGCCTGCTACGAGCACAACCATATTTTCCCCCTTCTGGAAAAGTACTGCGGTTTCCGTGAAGACAACATTCCGCAGCTGGAAGACGTTTCTCAGTTTCTGCAGAGTAAGTCCGCATCATCGGGGTCAAAACCTGGCAGACAGTGGAGGGTGGGGGAGGGGGGCAAATAGAGGCTGTCGTGAGACTCGGTGGCGCGGTGCAGGATGAAGTCTCCCAGGAAGAACCCAGCTGTATTGTTTCCTGCTTTCCCTCTCCCCTCCATAATAGATCTTCCATTATTCCAAGAATGTCGAGTGTGAATGTATATGTATATATATATATATATATATATATATATATATATATATATACACACATATATATATTTATATTTACTGTATAGCTGTCTCTGAAAGGAGCTTTTTCATACTCAAAGCCCAAGATGCCCTGTTCACCCTACAGCTCACTGTTAGGAAATGACTGTAATGTCAGTTCAAGGAAAAAGTATGCTCTCAGTGGGCCAGTGCCAAGAGTCCCTCCACTCTGAGTCTATGCATCTGGACCGATCCTGCCTTTGACCTTTTCTGCTTGTGTAATAAAGCTGTCTTCATGTTGTCATCTGTCAAATAGACACAGTCGCCCTATTGGCATCCCTCACAGGGAAATTGCAAATAGACTGAGATGTTGCATATGAGAGCTCCTGGCACAGAACTGGGTCCCACGTCAGTGTTCTGTGAGTCTGGGGTTCTCCGTGATGTGAGATGCTCAGGGGAGCGTTCTCTGCGTGATGGGCTTCAGCGTAGCCTTCCCAGGGGGGAGAGCATGGCTTTCTTCCCGATGCATATTCAGCAAAACCTAACTACTTGACTAATTTGTATTGAACACCTACTATGCTACTGAGTAAGGAGAGGTAGGGAGACAGACCACAGTCCTACAGAAGGGCAGACTTTTTATACACATCAGAACCATGAATAGATAGGAAACGGACCAGAAAACTATATGACAGGGAGGGAGGGTGAAAATGGGAACAGATTGGATGAGGTGATGATCTTCGAGGTCTCTTCCACTTCTAGGATAAAGCAAGGAGCAAACAGTTCAGACAGTAATTAACAGTGAATGTACAGTGGCAGGAGAGGGAGAGGGAGAGGGAGAGGGAGAGAGAGAGAGAGAGAGAGAGAGAGAGAGAGAGAGAGAGAGCGCTAAAGATAGACTGCACCTTTAACCTTAAGGCTGTGGCCAGTAGTAAGAATGATAAAACATCAATGCTAGCCGTTGGGACGTTATATAGCTTGTGCAAAACGCTTAGAGCTGTGCCTGGCATATGTTCTGTGGTATGTGGTGTTAGTCATTGTCATTTGCAATGCCACTATTCTAATTCCACTCTAGAGTAGACCAAGAAGCAGATACAGGAAGTGGAGGATGGTTATGAATTGGTCGCTTGAAAGAAAAGCTATTTAGAGGGTGTGGTGTAGATGTGTGCTCACAAACATTCCGATACTCTAGCTCTTGACTAGGGAAACACCTACCAGCTCTCAGTGCATCCTATGCTGTAAAGCTAAGAGAAACCAGAGTGCACTGCATTGTGGATAGGAGAGGGGGGAGGGAGAGGGAGAAGAAGGAGAGGGAGGGGAACCGGGAAGGGGAAAGAAGAAAGGGAGAGACGGAGGGGAAGGGGAGGGAGAGGGAGGGACACAGAGAGGGAGAGAGGGAGGGAGAGAGGGAGAGAGAAGGGAAGAGGAGGAGCGGGGGAGAGGAAGAGGGAGAGGGAAAGAGAGAGGGAGAGGGAAAGGGACAAGGAGAGGGAGAGGGAGAGGGAGAGAGAGAAATTGAATTCAAATTTTCTCTTCCCTGTTGCACCAGTTGGACAGGACATTTCTCCTCCCAGGATGGCCTGTGTGTGACATGATAAAGATGGTCTCTCCCTTTCTTCTTTCCCCTTCCCCGTTCCCCTCCCTTTCCCTCTCCTTCTCCTTCTCCCTCTCCCTCCCCCCTCTCCTATCCACAATGCAGTGCACTCTGGTTTCTCTTAGTTTTACAGCATAGGATGCACTGAGAGCTGGTAGCTGTTTCCCTAGTCAAGAGCTAGAGTATCGGAATGTTTGTGAGCACACATCTGTAGTATGCTCTACTCCTGAAGTTGACCATACATCTCCTTGCTACTCAGAGAACATGTGAAATGGTAGAAAAGTGTTTGGTCCTAATTAACACTCACCGACGAGAAATTTACTTGGATGTTTGCAATGGACTAGTCTCTGCTACATAACTTTTAGTCATTACTGTTTTGATGTTTATGACATCCCCCAGTAGTGCCAAGAGACATTTTGTTTGGGTGAAAACTGAGGTTCAATAATGTGAGGTAACATGACCCAAAGCAGATAAGGAAGCAGAGACCAGAAACCAAGTCTCTCTTAGCAAAGCTCATGATCTTGGGTATTGATTCTTTACAAGGGGGTTTGTAGCCTCTCTGGTTTTTGCAGCCTCTCTTACCACAAGGCTTACGATTCTCAACCTTCCTAATGCTGCAACCCTGTAATACTGTCCCTCATCTTGTGGTGACCCCCCCAACCATAAAATTACTTTGTTGCTACTTCATAACCACAGTTTTCCTAGTATTATGAATCATAACATTTGATTCATTCAATATGCAGGTTATCTAAGGTGCAACCCATGAAGGGGGGATCATAAGTCACAGGTTGCGAACCACTTATGATAAGCCTTGAGTTTTAGTTTTTTTTTCTGCTTTCCAGCTTGTACTGGCTTCCGTCTCCGACCCGTTGCTGGCTTACTGTCATCTCGAGATTTCTTGGGTGGCCTGGCCTTCCGAGTCTTCCACTGCACACAGTACATCAGGCATGGCTCTAAGCCCATGTATACACCTGAGCCGTAAGTATCATTCTCCAGCTAACACTGGCAATCACAATGGGTACAAGCTCCCCCTGCCCTAAGAACGCTGATCAGGTTCATGGCAGGCTGGTCCCCATGATACATTGCCTGCTTTTTTTGATCATAGTTCTAAGAGAAACTCATACTCTGTGGATTTTTCTCTGTCCAAAATAGATGAAATTTGGATGCACAGATGTGGACATCCTGTGAACCAAGGATTTGGAACTCTTTGAGTACCAGGAAAAGAGGTTCCATCAAGCTCCAAAGTTCCAAATAGAACAGGAACAAGTGTATCCAAGTGACCTCAGCATCTCCTAAATGCACATCTGGATGATTCCAGATTATTGGCTAAGGAGAGAACTGGTGGTCACTGTGCTTCCTATTTGGGACATTAGCCTACTTGGGTCATTAGTCACATAGATATCGATCCAAAGAGATCAGTATGAATCCCCTAATCATTTCTCCCTCTTCATGATGTCAATGGCTCCCAATTAGAAAGGACCCATTGCTATGGACCTGGCACTGTTTTGGATAAATGTAACCTTTCTCTTTTCACTGCTGGCCTACTCTGGGCCAAGAGAAGAGCAATCCTAGTGTCTTAGGTCCTTATTGAAGAAACTGAACACATTATCCTTCTTCATGTAAGTTAGTGATGAGAAGACTTGGAGTGGGAGGAGTCTGTAACCCACAACTCATTCAGGTATCTGAGAAGAGAACCATCGGAATTCTGGGTCCTCAGCTCTGCATCTCAGCCCCTCCTGTCTCCCAGGATTCATGAGGACTCTGCCTCTCCTTCCTTTTATTCTTTTTCTCTCATCCTCCCCCTTTTCAAGGGATTCTTTGCTCTGCCTAGTGCTTATTCTTGAGAGCAAAGCCCCAGGTCTCTATGAGTTATTTCCTCATATAAAATCATTGAGTCTAGCTTGGTTTTAACTTGCCCTTCCTCTAAGCACTGTACCCTCTGTGTTTTAGTGACATCTGCCATGAACTCTTGGGACATGTGCCTTTGTTTTCAGATCGCAGCTTTGCCCAGTTTTCTCAGGTAAGGAAACAAAGACCTAGTCATTAGGTTGGGACTGTATTGCTGGCATGAATGAATCCCTCAAGAAGGGGCTGTCACGTGCTCCGTTAGCATGAAAACACTATACAATCCCATGATCCTGATTCTACCCGAGAAGAATGGTAGGGAGAAGGGTGTGTGGTTTAATGGACCAGGTCGAACACTCATTCTAAGAACTGCAGCTGGGGTTGTTGGTGATTGCCCATTCCTCTGGTCAACTTGCCGATCTCAATGATCTTAACAGGTGCATACTAAAAGAAATCACAACTCAATCAGTATTTAGACAAGCTATAAGCCTAGATTGGGTGGATCTCCCACTACATTACTCTTTTTCCATCTAAGTTATCCCATAGAACTTGCAGTTTTATCCAGGCCACATCTTTTCTCCCTCCTCTCCCACCTCCTCTGTTGATCCTCTCAGCTCCTCCTTCCCTCCTCCTGCCCAATCGTAGGCCTTTATTTGAAAAGTTAGAGGTGTGGAGAAGGTTCACAAGGCACCTGTATATGTGATTAACTCCTCAGTCTGCAGCCCCTGCCAGGAGTGGAATTAGCACCAAAATACAAGCCCAGGGCTATCCACAACCTCTCATTGCCACTGTCAAAACAGTACCATGGCCTCAAGTCAGTTTTTACAGTAGTGAGAAAGCTCACAACTGTTTTCTGATGAGTTAAAAGTTATGCTTATTCTCTCATCACTAAGGAGTCTAAAGTCATGGTTTGTGGGCGTGGGGAGTGTGGAGTAGGTGTAGGGAGATGGTTTAGTAGTTGGAAGAGTACACTTCTCTTGCAGAGGACCAGTTTTTGTCTAAGCACTCACATCAGGTCATTAATGGCCATCTGTAACTCTCTTCATTGGATCTGATGACTGTGATCTCTGCAAGCACCTGCACTTGTGTGAGTATACCCACGCAGAGACACACAGGCGTATGGACGATTGATTGAAAGGCTATAAAATATTTGAAAACACAGATGGGCAGCTGGGATCATGGAAGAGTGAAAGGATGTCTCTAAGGTACTCATAGGCCCAGTCCAGAGCACTGATGACCCATAGCTGTGCGAGCTAGGACAAGCTGTGAGGCTGTCCTGTGCCTCAGTTTCCACAGATTCGTATCAGTGACATGCATTCCTTATTAGCCTTCTTCCTCACTCGAAAGAACTATGATCCAAGGACGACTCATGAGTAAACATTGCCCTAAGTAGGAATTTTAAAGTAGTGAACATGCGTGCGAATTTACAAGCATTTCCCATTGGCTGGAAGAAGTTATGTCCACCGTGGATCGATGAAGCTGCCCTTGATATTAGAAAGAAACCAAATTAAAAGTTCAGCCAATTCCTTGACTTCTTAGAAGTTGAATGTTCTCCAAACAAAAACACCTGTTCCTTCCATGTGAGGTTTTGGGAAATGTGGAGTCCAGAAACCATTGGACTAGAGACATGGGAGTGTCAGGTTGAACTTCAACTCTGGTAGTGTTATTGCCAATAGAGGAGTGAGAGCTGCCAAGATGGTGTTGATTGCTCAAGATGGTTTGAAAACATGGACTTGTTACTGTGACAGGAGAATTAGATGCTTTCTCCTTAGAGAATAGAAATCTTGAATTTTGAACTCCAGAGATATTGTCTAGCTGGAGGGCAGTTGCAAGTCTTGCTTAAATCATTTGCATTTTCGGTAACCCTTGGGGAGGAGTAGACAATTGATATCAACAGATATTGTAGGATCTCTGTTTGACACACTCTCAACTTTAACATAGATGGTCCCAGGGCAAAGAGTTGTTTTATGAGAATATTTTCTTTTGATTTAAAGGCAGATTTTTTTTTAACCACAGTAGGAAATATAGGATGATGATCAAGTACAGAGGGCTATTGGGGGCCCTTGTTTTATTCAAGACCTTGGCTTGCAAAGAACTATGACAAGATGTTGTGTGTTGGCATACACCTGTAATCTCAGCACTAGGGAGATGCAGGCTGGAAGATCAGGAATTAGAGCCTATCCTTGACTATACAGTCATTTTTAGGCTAACCGGAAATACGTGAAACCCTATCTTAAAAAATGATGTCAAGAGGAAAGTTGAGGGATTTGACCTCAGTTTTATCAATGGACTTTGTTTAACTTGGGACTGACCTATCTAATGAGGTGAGTAGAGTAGACATGGAAGAGAGATGGGGTGGTAGAGCCAGACTAGGGGCTATGTGGATTTGGTTTACCTTAAATCAGACAGTACTTTTTATATGGAGAGTGTAGGCCAAACTCCGGGTGGGACCCAGAGAGAGATATAGTGACATAGAGTATGTAGCCTCTTGCTTCAAGATAGACAAAAACTTTAGTCTTTCTATCTGTTCGCACACATTATTTTGGTTATCTTAGCCAACCTCTTGGCTTTGAATACCATCTATAATATAATAATGAACATTCATGTTATGTCTTCAATGCCAATTTCAGGCTTACATCAAGTCAGCATCTCCACTGTGATGTTGATTATACATCTCTATATTCCTGTCCAAAGCTGAAATTTGAGTCTTCTTCAATGCATCTCTACCGTTAGGTTTCTTTGTATGTATCCATGGCAACCTTTTCTTTGACTCTCTCAAACCAAAAACACATCTGGGGCGGGGTTCGGGGTTCGGGGGGCTACTATTGACTCCTTTCCCTGAAACAAACAAGTATTTCTGAAAATTTTATGTGTTCCATCTTCAAACTGTATAAAAACTGATTATTTTTCATCATATCCACTAACACTTACATAATCTCAGCTGCTATCAATCATTATTGATTTTCTGTATCTTCCTCGGTGCCGTCCTGCTCTTGACCCCTACGGTCTACTCTTACAAAGTAGGTAGAGCAGTCTTTGATGACATACACTAGGTCTTGTCCACTGCAGAATAATTTATATTCATGCATGAAATTACCGAAGAAGAAAACTGATGAAAGTTATTAAAATCCTGGAATAGGTTTTTGTTTCACTGAAAAGAAAAAACCAAGTCCTAATATCTTTTAAAAAGTCCACACGGTTGCATCTAGAATCTTCCATGTTACCTACCAATACTCTCACTGTACTCTAGCCACATTCGCCCTGTTCTCCTCCTTGCAGTAGCCCACATTTCCTTTGCTTAGAGAGGTTTCTCACTGATTGTGTGCTTGCTATTTGGTGTGGCTTTTGGACCAGACGATTAGAACAGATGATCAGAGTTAGTTTGAGATCAAGCAGAACAATTCAGGAGAGGCTGAGAGAGAAGCCAGATTGAATCAGTCAGCTTGGAGAGGAGTTTGAACCAGAAAGGCTAGGTTGAACCAACTAGCAAGAAATCAGAAAGAAAAGAAAGGATTGGCTTATTCAGCTGCAAGTCTCAGAAGATGAAAGCATTCTAGGCCTACATTAGATTGTATTGGAGGCTAGAGGCTTCCAAAATTAGGCTTAGTTTAGTACACAGAGGCAATAAGCTTCAGAGATGAGAATTAAACCAGGCGAATAAAAGGTACTTTTGCAACGTGTATTTCTGGAATGATATAATCACTTATTTGTAGTCTTTCTGTGGTATTTTAAGGATTCATTGCTATTTGATGTGGCTCAGACGATTAGAACCAGATGATTAGAACAGATTGTTAGAGTTTGAGATCGAGCGGAACAGTTCAGGAGAGGTTGAAAGAGAAACCAGATCGAATCAGTCACCTGATTAAGATTCATTCCATATCCCAGAAATTTCTGTCTCATGCTGAGTGTGTGGGACTCACTAGGCTGCTGTCAAGAGATGATGCATTAGGTGTGCACTGACTTTGACTAGGCTACCTTATTATTCCTTTTTGTAAAGTGAGTCCAAAGGACCAAATATTGGTGACACATTTTTCTCTGCTCTTGAGGTCTGTGCCTTTTTTTGTGTGTGGCCTGGCTGGGACAGATGTCTAAAAATATTCAGGGTCTATCTGGGCCCTTCAGAAGGTACTTAGTCATCCATTGCCCTGTCCACAATTGTGTGCCAGGTTGGCACTGAGGGTAAAGTTTTAATATGGTCCATGCCAGTGACTCTGTTTCTCCACATACAGGAAATTGGGCTTGCATCACTGGGGGCACCTGATGAGTACATCGAGAAACTGGCCACAGTAAGTTTTTCTTGTCCATGGGGGCGGGATTATGGGTATGGTATAGGCTGTGGTCTTTGTATCTTTGAAGATTTATTCTCTCTCTGGCAGCTGGAACATTTGAAATAATGATAAGAATGTGGCAAGGCCCATTCACATGAATGAAATGTCACATTTTGGTTTCTCTTTAATGGGCTGAGTTTTACATCAGCTTGCATGTGGACATTCTCGCATACTTATTAATAGAATCTCCTTGGAAACACCATCCGGCTATAATTACAGCCCTGGAAATCCTTTGGCCCAAAGTGTGTCAGGCACTGGTTGGCTTTACAGTCCTGCTTGGAGAGTTATCTCTCTGCTTCTGCACTAGAAGTAACCTTAGGGTCACTCTCAGACAGATGGTAAAAATGATACTGGGCTTCCCATTCTTGTCGAACATTTCCCACTTTCAAGAGAAGCAGGGGCCATGCACATATGGGAGTTATGGAAACACCAGATCTGTACCATTGGCAAATTCCTTCCTTACATTCTACAGTTTCAGTGTATCTCTCTCCAGGTATAGAATCACGTTCCTTATCATACGCCCAGTCTGGAAGATTAAGAAACAAGCTTCATATTAAATTAAAAATTACCACGGATGTAAAGCTAGAATTGAGATATGTCCAGTTAGAAGTTTATATGTCCACTTCCTCAGAAAGGCTAGAAATTTCTAGGTTTTGGTTTCTGAGCATCTACTTTGAGATTCAGGGTAAGTGGCTTTTGGTTGTCGTTTATCTCTAAAAAATGGGCATAAAAATTTGTTGTCCATCTCAAAAGTATTTCATGAGGGTCTAAAGAGTTAAATTTGTGTGAACATGAGATTTTTATATTTTAGATATCTTAGAGGAGCAGCTTTCAAAGAGGTTGAGGAAAAGTGGATAGAATTTATTTATAGAAAGTAGTCTGAAAATTCAGAGAACCAGCTGGGCAGTGGTGGCATACGCCTTTAATCCCAGCACTTGGGAGGCAGTGGCAGGTGGATTTCTGAGTTTGAGGCTAGCCTGGTCTACAGAGTGAGTTCCAGGACAGCTAGGGCTACACAGAGAAACCTTGTCTTGAACAAAAAAAAATTCGGAGAACCTTATCATGTCCCTTACTGATAACAAAGGAACAGCCATATTGGTACAGTGGACTTGGAACAGACCCATGTCTCTCCGGTGCCTTTAATTTTGTGTCTCAGTGTAAGTATGTTGCTTTGACTTCCTGGGCTAAAGACTTGCTGTGTATGATGAAGTCATACTGACCAGGCTCTGATGACCTTCTCGGACTTAATGTTTCTTAGTCTAACAAAGAGACGTACCTGTTAACCCACCTCTAATTCTCCAAGATGGTGACTATCTCGAACATCTAACGAGCCCTGGTCTCCTCTGGGCCCCAGAACTTCAAGATGGTTAACCAGGCCAGGTATCAAAGACAGGTTGGAACAGAGGGTGTGATTACTTGGGAACATACGTGTAGAGGTTGACTGAAACAGCATCATCTCCCATGTTTTCATCCCATGTTGCCTCCATGCTCCCATAGCAGATGAAGCGTGCACCTCATTGACGCTCTCACAATCCAGTCCCTTAACCATCCACTACTTTGCTTGATAAAATTACCAAATGAACCCAAGTAATCTAAGAGCAACATTAAAAATCTACCATTCTGGTTTGTGACAGACAAAAAAAAAAAAAAAGCAACAGGTGTGGAGAAGTTTCTGTCAAACAGGGAGGAACTTGTTGGGGATGTCTTTGTAGGATCTTCGTACATGCTAACATGTCTAACGTCACACTGTGACTCACCCACCATCGACTCAACAGGTGACTGGATAGAATAAGACAAGGCATACAGAAGTGATGCTAGGTCACACTAGATCAGAGGACAGATCTGCGCAGACTCCTACCAGCCAGGTCTGTCTTAGTGCTTTGGGTATCTGGATGCCTTGCTCATCCCTGATATGTGCTGTTTGCTTGCTTTTCTGTTTCAGATTTACTGGTTTACTGTGGAATTTGGGCTTTGCAAGGAAGGAGATTCTATAAAGGCATATGGTGCTGGGCTCCTATCATCCTTTGGAGAATTACAGGTATGAGTCTAATAGAAACAACCCATGAGTACTTAAGAGCAGCGGTATGGAGGCTTACTCTCAGCCTCACAGCTTTGCTGAAGTACAACTCTCTATTAGTAGATATTTGTGGGTGCACTTGCACAGGCAATTGGTACCTTTGCCACTATGGTTTGACTACATCTATGTTCTTAGAGATAGAAATTAAAGGGGGAGTCTACAGGGCTGGGTGGAGAAGAGACCTCCTGAACCCAAAGCTGTAGGACTATAGGTTTGTAGGTATGGCCAGCTCTCATAATGTCTATTGAACTTCCTATTAGAAAGGGTTTGAAATGAATTGCTACCTTCTAGTTAACCGTAGGTTTTAGACGAGCTATGAAGAATTCAGTCTAGTCTATGGTAAAAGTCTCAGTGTTAGTGAATGTGCACTGGGGTAGGAAAACGGGGAGCCGGGAGAAGCTTTGCAGGTGGACTCTGGGGTGCACGAGGGAGCACAGGCTTAATTGGAAACTTTTTACTGCAGTACTGTTTATCAGACAAGCCAAAGCACCTGCCCCTGGAGCTAGAGAAGACAGCCTGCCAGGAGTATTCCGTCACCGAGTTCCAGCCCCTGTACTACGTGGCAGAGAGTTTCAATGATGCCAAGGAGAAAGTGAGGTGAGGTTACCAAAGAGGATCACTGGCTGTCTGGGTTTCCTGGATCGGGCTCGCAATGCTACCTGGACTCCAATGTCCACAGCAACTGTGCACATAGATAGACCCCACACCTCTGCTCTCCATACTTACTTACCCTTTCCCATTTCGTTGGGAGGTTGGATGCGCTGACCTCATTTCCCTATCACAGTTTAAATCCAGAAAACCTTGTCATCTGTCTGTTCAACACAGACACAAAGTCCTGTGTGCAGGGCAGCTATAACAGTGCACCACACCAAACCAACCAGATGCCTCTGAGTCTTAGAAAGAACCTTCTCTTCTTTTTTTTCTCCCAGAAACCAGCAGGGCTCACTTCATCACCTCTTCATATCTTTACCCAAACTCATTGTTTTGCCAGCCAAACACAATCACGCCTAAAGTCGAGTGCACTGTTTCTGAGTAGTAGGCTATTTCGTGATTTCAACATTGTGTGAACATCTTAGCATATTACATACACAAGCATAGAAGATGGTATCTACTACAGATCTAGATCGTGTGACATATAAATTGCATGGCTTAAGGCCATGATGAACCAAATAACATAAAATCGCATAAGAGAAAACGACAGAAATGACATAATAAATTCAAGCTGTTTGAGGCTGTTGTGGGTATAATATGGCAT
Organism: Apodemus agrarius; assembly: GCA_964023405.1. Classification (NCBI taxonomy): domain Eukaryota; kingdom Metazoa; phylum Chordata; class Mammalia; order Rodentia; family Muridae; genus Apodemus; species Apodemus agrarius. The sequence goes on along the minus strand of OZ030026.1, from coordinate 44,818,276 downwards.
GTTATTTTATCTTTATAAGCAGAAGGACACTAGAATTAAAACATGGTTAGTATATAAGCCAGAAACAGAGGAACATGCTAGCATTACTAAGCACTAACTATGCATACTTCCAACCACAACATCTTTATACATCTGTTAATACAGTGGGTCTTTGACCCTCACACAGACATAAACACATGGGTTGTGAATACATGAGTTGCATGCCTGTGTAGGCTGCGTCTTGGAGATAATAATCTTGCAACTTTATAATTATATGGCATCCTGCGTCATTGGTGGGAATGTGATTATATGATTTGTGCCTACTAAATCTCTCACCCTCACCTTCTGTGATCGATCTTATCTTCACAGTAATTATTGACTACTAGCATTTCATTTAGGAAATCACCATATATAGAATTTTTTAAACTTCTTTTAACGTCCAGGACTTCCTTTAGTCCCCTGAACAGTGCCTTGCACATAGCAAGCACTTCATAAATAGCTGATGACGGAGTGGTCTCAGAGAAGGCTGGCAGGGGTACCCCAGACCCTAGGACTCTCAGCCCCCTCAATTGAGAACACTGCCTGTGAGCTATGCCACCTTTGAGTTGCACAACCTCATCTAATTGTAGGGGACGGTCTACTTGGAGTTCTACCTGGGCATGGCTGTCCTGATACTGCTGCCGCTTTTAGAAAACCACCTTATTGATGGTGGATGGTAGACAGAGGGCATTTAGGTCTCTGCAATGTCAGCTTTTATGTGCATGCCTTAAGAAATTAGAGTGCTGGCCCACAAGTCCATTTGCCGTTGCCTATGATGGCCCCCTTTCTCCTCTCACCAAACTCCTGCACTGTTTTTAAGATTTCTTTATACTTTGGAGTTTCTTCTTCATCCTATCCCCAAGACTCCACTATCTGAACTTCAATGAAACCTGATGAATCCATTTAATGTTCTTATGGATATAAGTGTTTGGGGCTGCCTATTTGGGATTAGATCAACTATCAGGGGGACTTGCTCCTGGAGAGCTCTCTCTCTCTCTCTCTCTCTCTCTCTCTCTCTCTCTCTCTCTCTCTCTCTCTCTCTCTCTCCTTCTCTCTCAGCAGCTATTAATTGAATAATTAATTGAGCTCTTTCAGTAGCTTTTCTTTTTGTCTCCGTGAGCTGCCCCTCAGCAGAATGGAACGTATTCTCCCCTGGATCCTGGCCCTGGTGGCACAGCTGAGACCTTAAAGGTCTGACAATCTTTTCCCTGCTGGTGTGGACTGATCACTTACTGGCTAGGGGCTTGTCTCTAGAAGAGTCCATCTTGAAAGCTCCTTTCAGAGAGGGGAGCTTGGGAGGTAGACATAACAAATTTGTAAGTCTCCAGCCACTAATAAAAGCCAAAATTAACCACGGTTTACTCTGTGGCATGATAACACTTGCCATGTCCTTCTGAGCTGAAGGCTGTTAGTACCCCCATCTTACAGAAGAATAAGGAAATGGAAAACCAAGGAGAAGAATCCCTGCCTATGATCATGAGGGCCATATCTGAGGAGGAAGGAACACAGACAGCCTGACTTGGGAGCTCAGGTTGCTGCTCTTGTCAAGCCTGGGGCAACTAGCTGTCTGTCCCGATAATTGTCAATATCACTATGGTGGCGTTTACTTTCATCATAGAAATAATATCTGGGGTGTCTTTGAAATGTCTTGTTAATTATATTAATGTCACTTGTAAAGATCCTCCTGGGAGGTACCCGCAGAAGTCAGGCATAGGGAACACAAGAGAGCACCCAGATCAGAAGCAGGCTGCCAGGCTCAGTGCCATCGCTTAATTCTTAGGGCTTTTGTAAATGGTAATGTAAGAATGATATTGTTTTAAAGGGTTAGAGCAGTTAGAATTTGTTGTGGTCCTCAGTTCGCATCAGGCACCTAACCCATGCTGTTCTTCCTGCCACTACAATGTTTTATTCAATTGTCCAGGGCTGTGTGTCTGTTTGCATTGAATGTCAAGTACCTTAGAGATATATTTTTTAAAAAATTAGTTTTCTTTGCCCAGGTTTCATTTACTCTTTTATCTTACATAAAACAAGTGTTTGTGGTTTCTTTGTATTTTGTGCCTTTTCACATTCACACACAAAGGCTTCCCGGTAGGACCTCATTTCACTTATAGTTCACGTCTCAGCCCAGCATCTCAGGCTCTGTTCTAGGAGGCTTCAGGGCTCACGGCAAGGTAAAAGCCACTTGGAACTCCTTCTGGATAACCGATCTCTAAATGGTGTCCTTCATCTGGGGCCCTTGGTTTTGGTTTCAGGACATTTGCTGCCACGATCCCTCGGCCTTTCTCCGTTCGCTATGACCCCTACAGTCAAAGGGTTGAGGTCCTGGACAATACTCAGCAGTTGAAGATTTTAGCTGACTCCATTAATAGTAAGTAGCTCACACCTGTTGGGACTACCTTCCCTCCCGCCCCCAGAAATAGAGGCTGTGTCTCCTTAAATTTCCTATAGGGACAAAAATAAACTTCTTGAGTGTTAAATTAAGGAGGAAACATCTCCACATATGCCATAGGAGGGGGGAAAGAGCAACGCAAATGGCCTCCCGTGCCTCTTTCCTTTGACCTCTGACATCCCATCCCATCTCCATAGCCTAAATCTCTAGCGCCATTGAAAGAATCCTCTAGGAACACGAATCAGTTTCTGGGCCCTGTGCTCTCTCCTGGATTTTGCCTTCATCCTTTCTGTTTAAGACAGTCCTCATCTATGCCTTTGTGGGATGTCTAAAGTCGGTTTATCTCATGTGTCTAGAATAGACCTCTCTCTTCCCTTCCCTTCCCTTCCCTTCCCTTCCCTTCCCTTCCCTTCCCTTCCCTTCCCTTCCCTTCCCTTCCCTTCCCTTCCCTTCCCTTCCCTTCCCTTCCCTTCCCTTCCCTTCCCTTCCCTTCCCTTCCCTTCCCTTCCCTCCCCTCCCCTCCCCTCCCTTCCCCTCTCCTCCCCTCCCCTCCCTTCCCTTCCCCTCCCCTCCTCTCTTCCTTTTCCTCCTCCTCCTCCTCCTCTTCTTCTTCTCCTTCTCCTCTCTCTCTCTCTCTCTCTCTCTCTCTCTCTCTCTCTCTCTCAGAATTCACCCTTGTATTTTAAAATTGTTTACTCTCTGCTTCTTATGATTATCAAAGTTTTCTCAACCCCCAACATTCACTTACACAAAACTGGGTCTGAGCATCCAACATTATAGCCTGTGTAAACTTTCTGTGTAAACTTTAGTGTGTATCAGAACCACTTGGAGAACCACAGCAACTCTTATGAAGGAAACCATTTCATTGAGGTTTGCTTACAGTTTCAGAGGCTTGGTTCATTATCAGTGTGGCAGGAAGCATGGTGGCAGGCAGGCAGACATAGTGCTGGAGGGGCAGCGGAGAGTTCTATGTCTTAACAGGCAGGCAGCAGGAAGAGAGAGAGAGCTGTAGAGCTTGGCTTGGGCTTCTGAAACCCCAAAGCCCACTTCCAGTCACACTCTTCTCCCAACAAGGCCACAACTACTCCCTCGAGGCCACACCTCTTTTTCTTGAGTAGCCCTACTTCCTAATGACTGACCATACATCCAAATATTTGAGCCTGCGGGGGCCATTCCTATTGAATCGCCACAAGCATTGAAAAAAAATTGTAACTCTGAGTTATAGTCTCAAAATAAATTTACTAAATTTGTGTAGATATTTGATTTTAACATGGGAGACTAAAATAAACCCCACTCCTTTAGGTTTAACAACCTAAAGCCTTGAAGTTTTTATGGATAGGTATGTTAAAAAGAGCTATGGCATTTTTTTTCTTTTAAAAAACCTCTTGCCTAGGGAAAAAAAACCTTGAGGCTCCAGGAAACAACTTGTTAAAGGAAGGGGGTAAATCATGCAGGTGACTCCAGGTCCCATTACACACACCAGAACAGGGCTAGCATAGTCTCCATAAAGAAGCTGTAAGCATCGTGAGGCTTAGGATGCTACATCCCAGGACCATATTTGATTTTGCATTTATTAACGAGTGGCTCACTTTTCTTGCTGTTCTTCTTTGTAGGTGAGGTTGCAATCCTTTGCAATGCCCTGCAGAAAATAAAGCCATGAACAGAAAATGATGTCATGGGCAGAACTTAGGAGGCCAACCAAAAACCGGCTGATAGAAGGATAGCCACTGCTTCTTTCCTCTGAAGAAAAAAAAAAGTTTTATTTGAAATGTCAGCTTTTATTATTTTTTGCTAACACAGTGGAGTATCACCAAATAAATCAAAATTCTCTGAAATGAAAGTATATTAAAGCCCTCCAGGGGATAGATCATTCAGAGTCACATTTGATTTAGTTATTTAGTTACCTTCAATTTGGTTTAAAATATAATTTCTCAGCTCTCATCAACATTCATCCAATTTGGGGCTTATATCATTTGGGCTTCGTCTGTTCCCTTTTAATCTCTCAGGTTAGCTCTGATGGAATGCATCTGGCTGAGTTTGAACTGTAAGACTGTCGTCAGGCGTGAATCAATCCGTTCGGCACAGATTGTAATCTACAAAGCTTAGTTTCTACACTCATTCATTATGGCTCTGAGAACTGCTCTGTAAACCTGCTTACGTAAATCTCCTCCAATCTGAGACCCTATTAAGATAATGACAAGCAATAAAATTTTAGAGCATTATACAAAACATTCCGTGTGCTTTATTCTATGTGTTGCAAACTGTTGGGAGGTGGAGACCTGCCTACCTGATCCCACAACTTCTGACACCATTTTATGGTATTTTTTCAAATATGTTTGAGAGAGATTTGGAAGGTAGTTGTGATTCAGCAGACATTAACCAAAGATATCTGTGTAGATATCTGTGTAAACACTGGGGAATCGCTGGATACATTTTAAAACAGTGAATTCACCAGAAAAGTGAGTTTTATCTATGTTGGAGAAAAATATTAATAATATTAATATCACAAAATTTAAAGTTGCTTGAATAAAATGTTTCTCTCACTGCTTTAGACATCTATTAGCTGGAAAAATCTTGTGACACAAATTAGTTGCTCAGAAGCCCGGTCCACTGCATGAATCCTTGTGATAATTGAAGTCAGTTGTGGAGAGTTAACAGATTTTGATTTTTGTTGGTTATGAATCTTATGAGTGTAAATGTTGCTTTTATTTCTCCAGATGAAGGGATGAGATAAGACCCATACTCAAGCTGTGTGAATGCATGGCTTGGGCTGAGTCCAGAACATTTTCTTCTTTGATCTAACTATCTCCAGGCCCAGGCCTGGAAGCTTCTAATCTTGATACAATCTAATCTTCCAAGCTGACTGATTCAGTTCGCTTCTCTTGGCTTCTGAATGAATTGCTCTGTCTGGCCTCATACTAACTTTGGCTATATGTTCCAATCTTCTGGCTCCTTCTGTCTTCGCCTGTGTCTAGCTTGTTCTTTCTGCAACCTGTCTCTGTAAAACTGTCCTGGTAAAACCACCACACACACACACACACACACACACACACACACACACACACACACAACACCCATTTGCTCTCTCTTGTTGCTCTTAAGTCTCTTCTCTTTCCTCTGTTGTTCTCATGTGAGTTGGGCGTATCCTATCTCTGACCCATTCTGTCACATCTCTCTTTGATTCATCATTTTGTTTGCCCCTCAATTAGATGTCACATTCAAACGTGGCTGCTTCCTTCTACAAACTAGCCTTACCTTCATTGCTAGAAATTAAAGGTATGTACTAAGGGTGTGTCTGTATTCCAGTCAGATCGGAGTGTAATCCAAGGTGCATATGCGTTCTGGCTGGGTCATACTTTTGGATGCAATCCCTTGCCAGAGCAGCCATGATACTAGATTAAAATTCCTCTACATACATGAATATATGTAACATATGAGATGCAAAGAGGAGATGCCAGGGTCTTTAATGCTGTGATTTAACATTTTTTTACACGCCTCAAAATTGACTGTTAAAGCAGTTAAGTCTTAGGGAATTTAGGTGCTTCTTCAAAGTGCACTGCTAAGACCAGTTGTAGAATCAACAGTAAACCTGGACACTCTATCTATTCCCATTTATGGTTACTGGGCAAGATGCTCAGAGAGCCACATCTTCAGGCATCCCAGGTTATTCTCTCCTTTATATTCACTTATTTATTTATTTGGGGTCTGTGTGCATGTGTAATATGTGCATGCATTTGTGTGTTTATGTGTGAACAATATATACATATACAAATGTGTTTGCCTGTGTTTGTTCATCTGAAGGTCAGAGATAAATGTTAGGTTTCTCTTCCTAATATTGTTCACCTTAATTTTTGAGGCATTGTCTTCCATTGAACCTTGAGCTGACTGATTATCTATAATAGGCAGCCAATTCGCTCATAATCCTCTGGTTTCCACTCCTCAGTGCTGGGATTACAAGTGGATGCAGTCTTACCTGCCCTTTTGCTTGGGTGCTGGGGATCTGAACTAAGGTCCTTATGCTTACACAGCAAGAACTTTACCCACCATGCTCTCTCTACCTCTCTACTCTCTATTGCTAACATAGCAAGAATTTTACTCACCATGCTATCTCTCTACCCTGTACCCCAAATTGAAAATTACTAAGAAGAAAGACAAATGGAGAGATATACTATGTTCATGGATTAGAAGAAATAATATTGTTAATAAGTCCATCTAAAGATGTTTTCTCCCTCCACCATCAAGAGTATATGAGAAGCACAAATGGACTTGGTGGAGTATTAAAACAAAAGAGAAAATGAAATTGGGAAGTGTGGGGGCAGGGGGCTGTATCAGGAAGTCATTGAGAGGAAAGTAGGGTGAATATGGTTAAAATACAATGAATGAAATCTAAAAAATTAATTTAAAGTGTTCATTTAAAGCGATTAACATACACAATATAATCCCTACTAAAATTCCACTGGTCTTTAACAGAAATGGAAATATAACCTAAAATTCATAAGACCCCTCAAAGATCCTTATTAGCTAAGGAAATCTTGAGCAAAAAGAATAAAGCTTGAGATACCACACTGCTTGATCTCATAATGTCCCATAATTCTTAATAATCAAAATATCATGGAATTGTCACATGAAAAAGACATATAGAGCAATAACAGAATAGGGATGCCAGCAATAAATCTACATTTATGGTAAGTTGAAATTTGACAAATGTGTCACAGATATACCAAGGGGGAAAGACAAATTTTAAAATATAATATTGTAAGAGCTAAATATACATATACAGAAGACTACAGTTGACGTTTTATCTCATACCATATATGAAAATCAGTTCAAAATGGGTTAAAGAAACACAGCAAGACAACCAACAGCGAAAAGGCAACTTGTGGAATAAAAGTATTTTCTATCTATCTATCTATCTATCTATCTATCTATCATCTATCTAAAATATATAAAAAAGTTCAACTAAAAGGGAAGAAAAACATCTGATTGCAAATTATGTAAAGGACCAAATTTAGCAACTCCAAACTCTTCCCAGAGGTTGCCCCAAGCTGGGACTCATCATGGCCTTAAATACCAACTTGGCAATGCCAGCCAGGACCAAGGACAGCTCCCAGTCCCTGGTCCTTGTATTGTGTATGACATAGTCTCCAGTCTAACCCTTGGAATAAGCATTATGCTAACAGAATTGTCTTTTACTAGTTACAGAACTGTCTATCCAACCCTATGCGTTCTCTGGGCTGCTGGAGTTCAGCCTTGAGCTAGGAGGACCACAAATTTCCAGAAGCAAAGAACTAAAGAAGGAATTCCCTGCGAAGGACAATGTTTGCAACAGGTCCTCATATGACAAGTGACAATTTACCAGGACACCCAACAGAGAAAGAAGCAGATAGCGGGCTAGAAATATTAGGGCCTAGCTCACTGATTTTTGTTTGTTTGTTTTGTTTTGTTTTTTAGTGGGTGATGTTGGCAATGAAATGACTCGTTTAAAAGAGGCCAGGCCTACTTCCTTTGTTGTCTTATTCATATCCAAGAATGGAAAAGATGAGAGACATGTCAGAGTTCTCCACACAGTAGATATATGGATAGAAATGAATTAGATAGATAGATAGATAGATAGATAGATAGATAGATAGATAGGCAGGTAGACAGACAACGTTAATGTTAGTGTATGTGTATGTGCTTGCACATGTGGAGGCAGGAGGTCAATGTTGAGTGTTTTCTTCAATTGCTCTCCACCTCATTTTCTGAGACAGAGTCTTTCACTGAACCTGGAGCTCCCTGGCCAAGCCAATATGACTTGTTAAGGAGGGAGCTGAGATTGTTAGTCAAAATTGGCAGCACCTCTCCGCTCCCTCCTCCTCACTCATCTTCTTGTACCCACTATGACCTGTTTGAGGCAGAGGGTCTTTCTATTTAATATTGCTCTTCTCAATGTCCATGTTTCAACCACCATTGGAAGGTCTTAAGGCTCTTCTACTCCTCTTCCTTTTCTTTTAAGATCAATATTCTTATGCAGTCTTTGAAAATCTCATGTGTTTATACCATGCATTTTGGTCATAGCCACTGCCGCCTTCTGACTCCCTCTAGTGCTCCCAACCCTCTTAACTTCCTAACTTTGCGTCCTCCATTTTATTGTTATTAATAATGCCCGGTTAGGGCTACTCATGTGTGCATGAGTATGAAGCCATCTGTTGGAGCCTGGACAACCTACCAGTAGCTACATCTCCAAAGGTGAGTAACTAATCCCTCCCTCGGCAGCCATCAATCATCAGCAACTCATTCACCAGGGGAGATGCCTCAAGGGCTCTGTGCCCATCCATGCTGGAGTTTGGACTGGCTCGACCTTGGTCAGGTCTCGTGCAGGTCTCCATAGCTGCTGCTAGTTGATGTGTACATCAGCCACAAGCTAGAGATCAACATTACTCTATGGGTCCTGCTGTGTTCCTTCTTAAGTACCTACACTGGATACTCTGAATGATCAGACATGTAAGCCTGAATAGACTGTCCTTCCCAAGTTCCTTTGGTTATATTATGTGTTATCATATAACGCATAAGCAAAAAGAAGCTTATGTGTTATATTAGTAAGTTTCTTGAGACAAACTTCTTCTATCAGGAAAAGGTTGGTTAGATATCGTCTGTGTAGTGGAATATGGTACATCTAAATTCTCGCTAAAGAAATCTAGTGTATATTATAAGATGAAAAGACAACATTTTCAGTTTTCAGGATGATAGTAATATCTTAGATGTGTAGCTCATAGAAAAAATAAAGTGTGGCAATTAGGAATGTCTACAGTGGTCACCATTGTGACTGGGACCCAAGCTGATAGCTGCTTTCTTTATGTTATACTATCCTTCGTCTCTTTCAAAATTCAAGTTGAAAATTAATTCCAGTTATGAGATAGTGAGTGGTGGGAACAGATAGCATCATAAGAGGTGCTTAGGGCTTTTGAATTAATCATTTGTGTGGTTGATGAGTTAAATGGGCTTCTTGACAGATCTTGCTATAATAACCAGTTCAGCTGTGTCTTTTGGGTGCTCTGCGCGTCTCATATGATAAGTGTTTGTCTAAATAACCTTCTCTTTTTCTTATAGTGTTCACATGTGTGTGTATGTGTGCATATGTTCATGCATGCCTGTATATATGTGTGTGTATTTGTGTATATGTGTATATGTGCATATGTGTATATATGTGTGCATTATGTGTGTATGTGAGCATGTATGTGTGTTTATGAATGTAATTATGTGTATATATGTGTGTATGTGTGATATGTGTGTATGTATTTGTGTATATATGAGTGTGCATGTGTGTATATGTGTATGTATGTGCATATATTATGTGTGTGGATGTGAGTATCTACATGAGTATATAGGTATATGAATGTGTATGTGTGTGTATTTATTTACATTTATATATTTTAACTCAGTTTTGGTAATTGTGGTATTATTAAGCAACAAAGGATGAACAAGACATTGTCTTTAATTGGTTAAAGTTGATATTAATTTGATTTTGCCTGTTGATTTTATTTTCATTCCAATATCATATATATGACAAATACTTTTGAAATCAGAAAAGACCCCAGTATGTGAATATGTTATTCACTAATGTATACCTTCTTTTAGCTCCGTGGAGAAAGATTTTCCATCTATATCCCAGAACTGCTTCAAAAACCAAGGGCAATTTGGCCTGAGGGAAATTCACAAGCAACAAGACATTCCTAAGTTTGGTGCTAGCCTATTTATCTATATCATAAAACAACGCCCAGTTATGTGCATGCCTGCCTCAAAAGGAAGGACATCTCATTGTGTTTCAAACTTTCTAAACCAAATAGGAAAGAAACTGTCAGTTGTCCTGGACTGGCTATGTGTACTAAGCTTGTTTCATTTTAAAGGGTCTTTGTGGCACCATGGAGTACTGCAGAACATATTAAGTAAGTAAGTAAGTTACAGAGGCTGAACCTTGGTTTCTCAGTCACTGAATATATGGCCTCAGGCAAGTTGTTTTCCTTATCTGTAGTTTGCCTTCTTCATCGGTACAGGGAATCCAATAGAAACAACTGTAGGAGTGTGGTAAGGGGATTGAGAAGATCCGTAGAGTTTAGGAGAATGCTAGTCACCATCTGCCGTTATTACTAACTAGCCCTGCTTAGGAGAATTCAAATTTAGTTGTAGGAGAAGCTATGAGAAACAACATGTATGTTTTTCCAGAAAAAAAAAATATTCATCTAGCATAGACGAGAAAGCTGGAGCTGGAGAAGCAAGCATGGATTAAGAAGCCAGAACAGTGGCTCACTCTCACTATCTCAGCATTTGGGAGGTTGAGGCAGGAGAAATAATCATTACTTTGAGGCCAGCCACAGTCCTGCGTAAAGATAAACGGAATAACATGGTTGATTTCAGAGTCAGGATCACTGGGTTCAACTCGTGACTTAACCAAGTGCCGGCCACCCCTGCACAGGCAATGACATCACAGCTCTGTCCTTGTCTTAGCCAAAAGTGCCAACAAGAATGGTGCCTGCATTATGTGGAATGACAACTTCTATGCACACAGTAATGTGTTGGCTGCATGTCTTCTCTTATTAAAGCAACTGGTTTCTGATGCTGTGGGTGGCTAGTTTATTTCTTGTGCTATTTATTCTTTGGTGTGATATGTCACAATTCCAGCTCTTAACGGCTTTTGTTAAAAGTTTAGTTGTATTCCAAGGCAATTTACTTCCCCTTATGGTGAATCAGGAATGCATAAAAATGAATGAACCACCAGAGGTTCTCCACCAGTGACCTGGAGAACGACAAATATTTTTTCACTGGCTCCCAAGTTTCACCTGTGGGACTGAGCTCAGATGCCTCTAATAGTAGCTGCTCAGTCATTTAGCGTTTAACCTTCATTGACCCTTCCCTGTCCCCCGCCCCCACTTTCTTCTCTTCAGTGGTAATGAAGAAACGATTTGTAGTACCATCTTTCCCTTAGTGCCCGCTCACGAGAGCTCCAACACTACGACAGAGGCAGTCACGGCACAATGGCAGCAGTGATGACAAGGCTGATGACAATGATGGTGGCGGCCGTGAAGATGATGTAATAGGTTGTTCTTACGTGTTCCAGAATGGTTGTCTTTCAAGATTAGAAACCACAAACTCTTATCTAAGGAAATGATTCATTTCCATGTTTCTTTTTTCTTTCAAATTGTAGATATATTGACATCTATTTTTGTCTAGCTCCATGGTTTACAGACTACACAGCCACTAGCTGTTAACCAAGTTAAAAAAAAAAATAGGATACTATTACTCCACAAGCACCACCTTGGTCATTATTATTTCATGTTACAACTTGTTTTTTATCTCTCCAACAGTTAGTAGAGGATTCCAAGTGACTGCTAATCTGTACCCAAAATAAATACTGCTAAGGTCATAGTCATGTAGGATTTTGACCAAGAGACTCATATTTTTTTTCTAAAAGTATGTGGTTTATGAACATGGATTCAGGTCAGTACATGTGCTACACTTTAACCCCAAATGCATAAACAGCTGTAAACTGAGCTCTCCTGTCCTTATGTACCCAAGAAATGTCATTCTACAAACTAGAGAAAGACTAGGCTCACATCCTGGCTATTTCACTGCTAGGTATGCAAGCAGTGAAACATATACAGATACATCCTTAGGGGAGAGGTTGGTAGGAATTAAATAAGCCAGTGCATTCCAAGTACTTAAACATCTGGCATGGGTTAGTCCCCACTCTTCCTCTGGACACCAAAAGCATCATTTTATGAGAGAACCACAAAGGGTCCCATATCACAAAGAGATGTAGAGATCCAGAGGCTGGAGAGAGGCCATGTTATAGCAGAGCACAACACTCCTGACTGAAGTGAGTTGAGAAGATGTTACAGAGCTGATTAAACAAGCAAACGTTTCTTAGAATTGTTGGTTCTAGGGTTTTTACCGCAGCCACTATAGACAAAGGAAAGACCTTGTTAGGAAGCGAAAAGTCTGTAGATCTGTGTAAATAGCACAGATCAGCAGATCAGCAGCAACACCAAACACCTGCTCAAAGTAGAAGACAATTTCTATTTTATAGGTGAGGCTATTGCCAGGAATCTGTGTACTGAGGAAGGGAACTGGGCCTTGCAATGTATCATTTTCTAGAAGGAAACACAGTGTAACTGGATAAGCACTGGGGTGCAGATGATGGAAACAGCAAAGGATGCATGGCTTCCTTCTGTTTACACATTCTTGGTGGACTTAGGTCTTAATCAACTCGTTTCCAGGAGAGAAAGATACCCATAAAGCACAGGTCCATCGCTGTCAGGAGCAGACAGCAGGATTCAACACAGGAAGTTTTAGACTTTTCCTTAAAGCCCCTGCCTTGGAGCAACTATTCAGAGTGAGCTACAGGATTGCCAATTCAGAAATGCTAATGCACACAAAGCCCTGTTGCCTCATGAACTTCTGATGAACATTTCTTTTTCTAAAGAACCATTATTTTGGGGAGTACTGGTGTGAGTACTCTGTATGAAAGGCTCTTGCTGTTCTTTTAGACGTCCCAGGATTGGTTCCCAGAGCCCACATGACAGTTCACTAATGCCTCTAACTCCACCAGATTCCAGGGAATCTGGTTTCCTCGTCTTCCTCCACAGGCTCCACATACATGGGTTACACATCCAAACATGATGGCAAACACTCATTCGCATAAAACAAAAATAAATAATTAAAGGAGAATCATCATTCTCATGGCACAATTACAATCTTAAACAATCCGCTTTTTATTGGATCCTTATAAAGGATGCAGATATGGCAAGCTGGGGAGATACAACACATACATGTCTACTCGCTTTGAAAAGAGAACCCCCCCCCAACAGACCAAAGATCACACCGAAATTAACCTGGTGACATGATGAATTTTTATTGGGGTTAATAACAGGACTGTAGGGGAGGGATTATTTCCAAAAGCAGAGATGGCTCAGAACAGCAGTTATGGTACAAAAAACACACCCCAATATACCTAACCACTCATGAAAGCTACAATTCTGGACCTCTGCACCACCTACAGGTAGCTGGACTGAGCCAGGAAAGCAGTTTGCAGCTCAGCTGGTCAGAGTCCCTAACCCCACTCCCCGGAGCTGCTTACTGGTACTATAAACCTGGAGAGGGGTCTTTGAGAATTTTCTGAGTTTCCACTTTCGGAGACATGTGGCGTTTGGCTACCTTCCAAGTTTCACGAGCCTCCCCTCCGTTATGAGAGAGGGACTGGGGAGCTGTAGTCTGCCTTTGCTGTCCTCGCGCGCTCAGAATAATCACAGTGCCTGTGATAACGAATAAAAGTAATATTTAAAGGGTACGCACACCGGAAACACTGCCTGGCACTGTTACTAGTGACTTTAGTGTCACTATGACTACAACCATTAGCATCATCGCTGAGAAAATCGAAGGAGACTGTGTGGGGGAAATGTGTTAAACGAGAGGACGCTCTGTGCATCCGAGAGGCGCCTGCACCAAACCTGCAGAAGTTCTCCTTCCCTCAGGAGCAAATCACGAAACACACCCGCACACGAACAAACAAAGACAGAGTAGAAAAGGCTTAACCCTTAAGGAAAGCTCTTATTCCTGTAATAGTGAGATCCTGGCAGGCATGGTCCAGTATCACTGTTCCGGGCTCTATTTTGTCAGTGTGTTCCTCTGTGCTAACAATGTCTCCTGTCTCCTGCTTACAGGAAGACTGATCGTATACAATGAGGTCAACTGCTTTCCTTGTCTTTCCAACTAACTGACCAACAGCAATCAGAAGCTCACATTGGTTTCCAACTCTTTCCCTTTCCCTTTCCCTTCCTTCCTTCCTTCCTTCCTTCCTCCCTCCCTCCCTCCATTTCTCCTCCCTCCCTCCCTCCCTCCCTCCCTCCCTCTTTCCCTTCTCTCCCTCTGTCCCATTCTCTCTCCCTGCCCCCCCTCTTTGAGACAGGATTCTCTGGGTAGCACTGGCTGTCTGGAACTTGCTCTGTACACCAGGTTGGTCTCAAACTCAGAGATCCTCCTGCCTCTACCTCTGGAATGCAGGCATTAAAGGCATGAGCCACATGTCCCAGACAAACTATTTTTTTTTCTTTTTGAGACAGGGTTTCTCTGTGTAGTCCTGGCTGTCCTGGAACTCACTCTGTAGACCAGGCTGGCCTCGAACTCAGAAATCCGCCTGCCTCTGCCTCCCAAGTGCTGGGATTACAGGCGTGCGCCACCACGCCCGGCGACAAACTATTTTTTAATGGAGTAGCCATACACTGATTGCCTTAATACCGGTGTCTGATAACTGGTAACTGTGATCCCAAGACTAGATTGAACCAATCACCATCCATGAGTCATACAATATCTTAGAGAGGGTCTCAGCAGAAAGCAGAGGATATGCTAAACGTAGTAAAATGAGGAGAATCTAACAAAATGACTGAAGTAGTAGACAAAGACCACGAGGGAGTCAACTAGAGGTGGTGCAGAACCCGGGGGCTGCCAACAAGAGACGGGAGGTACTTCCCTGAGCTGCAGGAAGGGGAAGCTGGTTTTAGGATCTAGGTCCTAAGACCTGCAGAGAGAGCACTGCTGGTGAGTACCTTTGTCCATGTATAGGAGGACTCTGGGAACCTGAGGCTACTGGTCAAGGAAAAAGCCTTTTCCTTGAAAGATGGGTGACATCGCTCTGAAAGCTACGATGTAAGGGAGCTGCTAATATGAGGCTATTCCCAGAACGGGTTAGAAGAGAGAAGGACAAAAGTGCATTTGGAGGAGTCAAGGGACACTAGGACAAGGGGTGCTGAGCATGTGTGGGGTGAAGAGAAGAAAGGGGACGCTGACATAAAATCTCACTTGGGAGGCAACAGGGAAAGGCTCTGTGCATGGCCAGCAGGATTCACCGTGAGTGTGGGGTTGTTCAAAATAAAGTTATTCTGTTTCTCTTCCAAATATAAATTATCTGAAACTGCAGACATCTTCAGTTTGTAAGTACAAACCCTCTTGGGGACAACACAAGAAGATAACAACGGGGCTGAACCACTTGATGAGGGATTCAGGGAAAGGCGGGTGTACTGACCTTTCAGGGAAGACTGAAGAAATCTACTCCCTGGAGGGTTTGCAAAGGGAAGTGGCTGTTCCCTCCGTAAGGCCAAGGAGGGCAAGCTTAAGCGGGAGCGAGCCAGTTACATGGTGTAATTTACTGAATGGTGCTGGACGCCTCGAAATGCCTCAAGACGACTTCTTTTTTTCAATACATAATTAGCAGGAAAAAAAAAAAAGAAAGATTTGGATGTTGCCATTTTCCAAAGGAAACTTGATTACGGTCAGACATAGAGACTATCCTTGAGAAGTCTCACATTTCTATGCAAAGCGGTGTCTCAACTCAGAATTTACACAATGTGTTATTGCCTAGCTTGTGAAGATCATCTAATTAGTTGGGAACTAAATGCCAAGATAAACAAACCCAGTCCTTAAAGAATTCCAAGAAGCCATGTGACTAAGAGGCACCTTTAGGGGCAAGAAGAGGGCACACCACTGCTTCATTGCTGGCTGCTCATTAGCGTTCCATGGGGGCTTTAAAACACAATGCCAACAGTCCACCCATGGCAATCGATGCAGAATTTCTTTCAGCGATGTCCAGGTTTAGGGTATGTTGTTGTTTTGGTTTGGTTTTGTTTTTGAAAGAAAAGTGGCCATAGCCATATCCTGTCAGAGTTGAGACCCTTTGGTCCATAAGACACCTTTTCATTTCTATTACATGTCACATGCCTGAGGCCATCAGATCAACTGCTTTGCTGATTAATCAGTCCCATCCCAACTGCCATATTGGCATGAACATCCGGTGGCCTTTTTCCCCCCATTGTCTTTTTACCATATTTTGAGGTAATAGGGCAGAGGTGTTAAGGATGGGTGAAGGTTCAGATCATGCTGTGTCAGTTGAATATCTGACTCTACGTATGGGTGGTGTGGCATCAGGCAAGTCATTCAGTTGCATCCTAATAATTTTATCATGTGGGGACTGGAGGCAACGGTAGGAACTATACTGGCCTAGAGCAGTGGTTTTCAACCTTCCTAATGCTGAGACGCTTCAATACAGTTCCTCATGTTGTGGTAACCCCCCCAACCATAAAATTATATTCGTTGCTGCTTCATAGCTGTAATTTTTGTCACTATTACAAATTTTAATGTAAAAAAAAAATCTGTGTTTTCCGATGGTCTTAGGCAATCCCCGTGAAAGGGTTGTTCAACCCACAAAGGGGTCATGACCCATAGGTTATTTTGAATACTAGTCTGGAAAATGGTGATAAAGATCTCAGGGCAGTGCCCATCAATGCTTCCCAACAAGCCTGTGCTTCCAAATGTGACACAGAACTAGCGTGTAGGAGGGAAAGGGTAGACCCTTGGGATCCACTGGGTTATGGCGGATAGGCAGACCTTGCCTGGGATCCAGAAGTTTCACTGGAAGAATTACTTTCTTCATGAGAGAACTCCAAGAGCCCTTGGTGCCTGTCTGAGGCTTGGCTCTCATGCTTAGCTGTGGGTGGCTCTGCATGGATAGAAGAGGCACTCCCATTATCCCTTTGCAGAGATAAAATGGTGAAATACTTGCCTAGCTCTAGTGAGATTTGTTTAATACGAACAAATCTTTGTATTCGATCACTTCAGCCTTGCTATACTGCTATAAAGTACGATCCTAAGCTTTCAGCTGGGAAAACTGCAGCCCATAGAAATCAAGAATTTAGCCAATGGGTTCTGAAATACATCTTTAAGATCTATCAGGATTCAGCAGGAGTTGGGACACTTGCCTAATTAGCGTCAATGGAAGTACCTAGACACAAGGAATAGGTCGTGTCCAAGGAATTCTAAATGGGAGATACATGCCCAGGTCTTACCTTTGCAGTGAAAGACCTGTTGGAGGATCAGTGACCTGGAGTAGAGGGAGAACACTGGACCCAGCAGGGAAAGAGTTTCCGGAACAGCTGCCCCATTCCCCTCCTCCTTGTCCTTCCTCAGAGTTCCCCATTGCCTCACTGGCAAAGGATGAGGCCAGCTGATGCTCCAAGCTCCCTGCCCAAGCAATGCTCCACATTTCCCCCAGTCTATCTTCTCTGGTGTTAGTGTGCATATATTCCCGACTCTCTTTATTTAGCATATGTAGCAGCCATATTAAAAAAAAAAAGAGGTGAGCATAGAGAGCAAAAGAAAGTAAGGATGGTTGGAGAATTTTGAGAGGTAGGATCTTCTCAGACATGGTCTTGGGAAGAAGCGGTGGCTGCGTCTCCACTTTATTACACAGTTGTTTCAATGAACAAAAAGGGGGGTGGTTTTAGAGGGCTGTGTAGCTTTGCTGACGCTGCCTGTTTCTGTTAGTTGAATCTGCTCGCTAGCTGCCCGCCATCCCTGCATCTTCATAATTTTGTTTAGCATTGAGCTGATGTCCTCCCTCAGTGAGTGCCGACCCCTCCCTGAGGAAGGGTTCAGAGTCAGAGTACTTGGAGGGTCACACTGGCCCAGACCAGTTCCCCGGGGCTTCCAGAACTTTCTGTCCCTCTTTGTCAAGAAACCACTGGCCAGCCATTTATTCTGCAAGTACTTACTGCTTGCCTGCCGCAAACCTTTATCTTCTGCACACATAGATTTCTAGGCAGGGACCACAGCTATGAAGCGCACTATTCTTTCACCAGAGCCTTAGGAGTGGCTGAACCTTCTGCCCACAATGTCTGCTTTTATACCCGGTGCTTTAATAAAGAACGCCTTGCGAGTTCTTTTAAAAATTACAGAACTGAAATCATCATGGTTATTAGTTTTGTTTCACTTTCTCACTTCATTCTGCCCTGCGTCCAGCTGGGGGCAGCATACCCTTACACAGAAAAAGGACCTTAGCAGAACCAAGCCTTTTGAGCTCCTGGCTTTCAAACACAATCTACTTCCCAAATTACAGAAGTATTCTGAAGAGCTGCACATGAAAAAAGACAACCCTAAAATCAGGTGAGGTTGAGAAGCTGAGGGTTAATCAGGTTAAGCAGGACTTTCCAGAATGTTTAATATTCTATCATGTTAAAAAAGAAGGAAGAATTTAGATGTTTTGACCATAAAGGCATGGTTGATGTTTAATTCTATCATGGTAAAAAAGAAGGAAGAATTTAGATGTTTTGACCATAAAGGCATGGTTGATGTTTAACCCGATTTGAACATTGCAGGATGAAACAGGCACAGCAACACCACATGGTGTTCCACCTCCATGTGCGGGACTTTTATGTTTTACGAATCAGTTGGAAGATAAATTTGATGAGGGAAAAATCCCCAGCACGGCATGCTTTAAGGTACTAAGTGCTTCACCTGCACTGACCTATATCAGAGCTCCATGGAAAAACCCAAGGGAACAACCCTTATGTCATGTTCTACAAATGTAGAAACAGAGGCACAAGACTTAGAAGCAATGGCTGAGTTTCAAATAGAAACCTCTAGCCTCGGGACTGGTATGTATAACATTGTAACCACACTCCATGTTGTACAGGAGACTCCGAGAGGAGGGTCTGAGAGCACTGCCCAGATGTGCTTGCTTGGGAACTCCTCGGTCCTTCTGATTGGCTTGCAGCGTTGATGCTTAAAAGGACTGCGCTACAAAATGTGCCTCTGCCACCTTACTCTTCTCCATCTCTCATCCTCCAAATTTTAGCTAAAGATATTAGCCCGCAGGTCTGTTGTCTAATGGAAGAGACAACACTCGAACATATGATTTGATGGAGATTCATTTGCCATGTTCATCTCTGTTCTCAAACCAAATGCTACCAAACCAGTTATACAAATGCCAATCAAAATTATGAATCTTGGGGAAGAGGGTGTGGTGAAGAGGTAAGACTAGGAAACCAGAGAAGAGCTCGGCTAGGCCGTTAAATACAGCACTCTGCAGAAATTTGTTTATGTTTGCTTCCTTTCATAAATTCCAAAATAAGACCTAGAGTGAAACCGATGTTGGAGTATGAGAGATAGAGTAGGCGTGGCACACACATGTGACACACAGGCCTTTATAGGTGTGGTATGACAGACCTTTGGGTGCTTTGGAACCCTGGCTGTTTGGAACTTTCTCTGTAGACTGGCCTAAAACTCACAAATGTCTGCCTGCCTCTGCTTCCTGAATGCTGGAATTAAAGATATATGCTACCACTGCCTGGCAAATTTTTAACTAACAAACTTTAACAATATAAAACTACTTGCCTTCCACATAAGATGGCTTTCACACCATTCTTTGAAAGCCACCATCTAAAACTTTGAAACTTCCCAATGAAGAATAAGAAACAAGCCAGACTGAAGAAACAAGGGAAAAGCAAGGAAAAAGGAAGAAAGTATGAGGCTGGAAAGGAGATGGGAAATTTGTTTGTTTCTACTTGGAGGTGTGATTTCAAAGTTTTTTTTTTTAATTTTTATTTTCTATATTCTATGTTTACATTCCAAAGGCTTTCCCCTTTCCCAGTCCCCCCCTCCCTATGTCCCATAATTCCTCTCCCCCACAACTATTCCCCAATCATTCCCCCTCCCCCCACGGTTTCTCTACAAAACTGGATGCAATCTTTACAGGCCCAGGGTCCTCTCCTTTCTTCTTGGGAATCATTTGACTTGCTAATTGTGCCTTGAGTATTTAGGGCTTCTGGGCTCATTAATATCCACTTATCAGTGATTGCATTTCATGTGTATTCTTTTGTGACTGGGTTAGCTCACTCAGGATGATATTTTCCAGGTCTAACCATTTACCTACAAATTGCATGAATTCATTATTTTTAATTGCTGAGTAGTATTCCATTGTATAAATATACCACATTTCTGGCTTGACACTTCCAATACTCTTGCTTCTGTTTAAACATATTTTAAGCACATATTCAATGTTATTGGGTCCAAATGTATCAATTTAAACAAAGAGACAAATACCCCTACTTAAAGAAATTTAATTCTCACCTTTATTTTTTAAAGGAATTTTTAGAAATTATGGTTTAGAAGTTCTATAGTTAGGAGAGCAAGATTGCTTTTAATTAAGTTGCTTTTACCCTAGAATAACTTGGGTATGAGGAAAAGAAGGTAATGTCTCAATGCATGAATTGGGTTCGTTTTCACAGGAAATACCAAATACGATTACATATTAGCTTTCATCCTGGCTGGTAGAGAAGAATAAAATGAGGCCAGAACTTAGTTAAAGGCTGTTGTGTAGCTCAATGGAAGATCCATCTGTCTTGAGAGGGACTTATGCCAGTCCGTTGGCTGGCGTAGTGTGATTCAGGATCTGCTCAAAGCGTGCGCAATGATACCATATGCGCAGCCCATCACAATGCATGTCAAAATGTACCTAAACAATCTATCCACTGTTCATTATCTTCTGTCAGGATTCTAGACAGACAGGAACAAATGCCGGTCTGCTCTGTTAAGATGTATATGTTTCTCTCTCCTGATGATGCTTTCTTTGGACTTTCTAGTAGAATTAATACCTATTTATTCTATACTGTTATTTGGCGGCCACTTGAAAAACAACTAGAATTTACACATGATCCTGGGGATACAAGAGAGTATGATTTCTGTCTACATGGAGCAGCTAGGTAAAGTGTGTTGGTATGACAAGTTCTCATTGGCTAACAAAAGCTCTGTGGGTACATGGTACACATAATCCAGGAACTAATGTGCACAGAGGTGCAGATACATGTACCTAACTCTAGTGCCTATATGGGAGGCAATTAAATTAGAAAGTGAGGTTCTGTCAACAAAATCTCTTTGAATACCATATTTTCTAAGTATTAGCCCATGTCAAAAGTAGGTTATACAACCCATAAAAATTTCTACTTGTAAACATACTCCATACACCGAATCAGTTATTCATATAGAATTTGTTTTAATGTTTCTAAAATCATTTTAGATGTACTTTTCATGTGATTTTTTTTATGGTAATCTACCACAAAGCCTCAGAAACTTATTGTTCTGTGGGTCAATCTTCTGGGTGTTATTAAATGGGTGAAATGAAATCTTATTTCTACTAAAACTTTTCTCAATTACACTGGATTGTCTTTTTCTATATCTATTTATTATGTGCTTGTACTGTGCACACACATACCACTGAACTTTTGTGGGTGTCTGAGAATAATTTAGGAGATTTGGTTCATTCATTCCACTATGTGGGCCCAGGGGATCAAATATAGTTCTTCAGGCTTAGTGGCAGAAGCCATCTTTCCTGGTCCACAAATGTATACCCTTGACTGTTCAAATAAAGCTAAGTATATAGCTTAGATTTATTATTTAGATAAATATTTTGAGTTATGATTTGTAGGCAAGAAAGTTTGTATTTATAAAACAATATGACTAGAAGCTAGGAGGCATCCAGATTATTTTCTCATGATGGATGATGGCTAACAATCCCAGAGACAGGCAGGTAATGTAGACATAACAAAGCAGATTGTGTATAAACTCCTAGAGACCAAGCTGCTTATATTCCTAGGAAGATAACTCCTGGCTAGTGTCAGTTGCTTGCTAACATGTTCTAATGTAATAAAAGCAAATATAATTGTTAGCAAAACTAGAGACACATTATTAGACCTAAAATGTCTTCTATACTATAGAAATGTTTGAAGACCCAGGAAGAAACTATCACCATAACATTCTAACTAATACTTTACTAACTGCCTCTGAAGCAGCACATCAACCAGTCAATGTTGATTCAACTAGTTTGTGGTTGTTACATTTAATCTGAAATGGGAACTGTGGCCAAACTTAACATTAACAAACTCAATAGATTTGATGGCCTTACTAATAAAAAAAAAAAAAGTGCCTGGTGTCACACCCAAAATGGCAGTACCAAACTTCTCTAGAAGGCATATTGAATCACAGGGCTGCCACTTCCAAGCACTGGACCATGTGTTCATTGTCTACACAAAACAGTCACAGCCAAGAAAGCCAAGTCGTGGTCTGAATTCCCACAGCTACCCAGAATCCTGCTCCCCAGAATCCCAGCCTTGAGGATAATTGTCATCTCTTGGCTCTCACCTGAGAGTTTGTACCCAATGTGTTGAAAGGCTTTGAGCCATTTGAATCTGTCTCATATATAGTTCTGGGGAACTATAGGATATAGTTAAAGTGTAGGCTCATACTCCGCTGTACCCAGGACTCTGCCTTCTGCCCTATACAATGTTGACTATTGCTTTACTTCTTTTTAGTGTCTGTCTTAGTTAGGGTTTCACTGCTGTGAACAGACACCATGACCAATGCAAGTTTTATAAAAGACAACATTTAATTGGGGCTGGCTTACAGGCTCAGAGGTTCAGTCCATTGTCATCAAGGCAAAAACATGGCAGCATCCAGGCAGGCATGGTACAGGAGGAGCTGAGAGTTCTACATCTTCATCTGAAGGCTGCTAGTAGAAGACTGACTTCTAGGCAGCCAGGGTGAGGGTCTTAAGCCCACACCAACAGTGACACACCTACTCCAACAAGGCCATACCTCCTAATAGGTTCACTTCCTGGGCCAATCATATACAAACCATAACAGTGTCTTAGGTATTTATTTATTCCACTCTAGTTCAGTCAGCTATCCAGTTTGTCTCTAGTCAACTGATGAATTGGATTGCGTGAACCTGTTGGCACAGTGTGGATATAATAAAACCAATAGTATTTTCTTTAAAACAACAACAACAACAACGATGTTCCAAATAAAGAAGCGATACACGGAGATTATTTCCCAAATAATGCAATTGGCTCAAACATTTCAGAATTGTCTTGGAAGAAGAGCCTGGGGTGATGGCTGATGGCCAGAAACAGCTATGAAGGTCAGGGGAGCCAAGGTTAGGGATAAAGAAGCTGGCTTGGTTAGAGTTCAGCATAACAACTGTGGTCACCCAAGCTCCCGTTATCTCTGACTCTTTGACTTTTTTCTGAATGCAATTCTCAGACAACGTTTATATAGACTTACGTGATGTCCTAAACATGTCGATGCGCAGCACTCTCCTAGGTGCTGAGGAATCTACAAGTTAGACTGAATCCTTGACTTATGTGAGTTTATAGTCTAAGAAAAGGAAAAACTGGGTGTTAAGCTCATCTCTTTGAGCTATAAATTTATGACGTCGGACAATCCACTATATGTCTCTAGTTTATTTATTTATTTTCTTAGAACTTATTTACCTCCTACTTTAGCCTAGTCTGGAAGTCGTAGCCTTGAACAGACTGTCAGTTACCTTCTACATTAGTTGGCATCTCATTAGTACTCTGTCTCTATCTACCGACCAGACAATTGTTGTTTATTTGGTTCTGGGCCATGCCAAATCAATGAAAATTGGCCCCACCCAAATTGGCCCCACATGGCTCCACCCAAGAGCCCCTGGGGCCAATGACATCAATTCTTTTTGAAGTTTGCTTTCCAAGTCCGTTTTCATATGCTCTGGCTATGTGAGAGGGTCACATGAATGGCCACATGAATGTGTCAGCTCCAATAAAACCCCTGGGGAGCCCTGTCGCCCACTGAAGCCTCCTCCAATGGGCAGGGATGAGTGGCTGCAGATCATTCCCCCTCAGAGAAGTTTCAGTCCCATAAAAAGGGAAGTAAAAAAATCATCTCAGAGTCCAAAGAGTCACTTCAAAAATGGCTCTAGGTTTAAAGCTAGTGTAATGAAAGGCTGGAGGAAAAAGATTGAATGGTAACCAGGGAGTAGGAGGCCTGCGTCGGGGAACACCGCTTAGCATTGACGCCAGTGACTATTAGGAGAAAGTATTCTTTCTTCCTAACACAAGTTTAACTACGTCTGTCGAACTCTGCTGTGGCATTACCCTCCCCCTCCCCAAACATTTAGGCTGAATTTGCTTTTCTCAATTATGAAATTAACTCAGAAAACATACATTGGGGGAATCTATACACACCGATTTATTGAATACATATTTAGTCTCTGTAACAGTGTTTGGCGTCATTATGAACTTTGAGGCTGGAGAAATGGCTCAGCAGTT
Organism: Apodemus agrarius; assembly: GCA_964023405.1. NCBI lineage: Eukaryota > Metazoa > Chordata > Mammalia > Rodentia > Muridae > Apodemus > Apodemus agrarius. Next base: position 44,793,925 of record OZ030026.1, on the reverse strand, counting down.
ATGAGTACTTACACATTTTGCAGAGGACCTAGTTGGGTCCCAACACCCACTTCGTGGGTCACCACTGTATGCAGCAGCTCCAGTTCCGGCAGATCTGATGTCCCCTTCTGGCTTCCACGAGCTCCCACATTTCATGCGATACACATAAACTCAGGCAGGCACACATACATACATAAAAACTATATTTAACAACAAAAAGTAATTTCATCACAGTAATTCTAGTTAGGGAAGATTTGATGTAAAAGCACACACACACACACACACACACACACAAACACACACACTCAGAGAGAGAGAGAGAGAGAGAGAGAGAGAGAGAGAGAGAGAGAGAGAGAGAGAGAGGAGCACAGGATATAATTACATCAGGTAACAAAACGAGTAAGAAAGGGATGGAGGGGAAAATTCCAAATGGGTGCTCTTCATAGCAACTCTGAGCAGGGATGACTGATGAGATTTGAGTTGCAGGAAAGGAAGGGAATGACCAAGACAGATATCTGAGAAAAGAGCCTTCCACATAAAGGAAGCAGCTGGCCCCCCACACATCAATGCTTGCTGAATTAGTGGATACAGGTGTTTTCCCTGACGTTTGAGAAAAATTGGGTTTTCTCCATCTTAAGTCACAGGTCTAGGGCCACCCAGCAAGCAAAGAGGCAGAACCGAAAGGTGAGCCCTGCTCATGATTTTTATGCCAATGCCATATTGTTTCAATTGTTATTCAGTTTTAGGAGACATCAGGAACTCCCAAGGTTGATTTACATCCGATCTCTGCTTTCTCCAATCTCATACTCACCCCAGACCTGCACACTTTTAGAGCAGCTCTGAGTTCTAGAATCTAATGCAAATCCTACCAGACAGCTTGGTATCAGTGGCCCAATTCTCAGGAAAAAAAAATGGAGAACTCAAATATTTCTACACGTGGAAGCACTCGGAAGTATTGAACTCTTCTTTAATGTATTGTGGGGTCAGGCCATCCTGCCTCAGACATTCAGCTGCTGGTGAATTCATTTCTGTCTTTGTGAGGAGTGCTCAATTTGGGGTTAGGGGTGTCAGGTTTGCCCTCCCTGAAGAAGAAAATGTGCAGAATAGAAAGGCAGCCATTCCCCAGAGCTGGCCACCGCCTCCTTAGCAACAAAAGCCCGTGTACACACTCACACGCAAACAGTGCACCAAAACAAGCAGAGGTCACTGTCTGTGGGCACTTCCAAGAATGATCTCAATTTTTCATAAAACAATGTTTATAAATTAGATGGAGCCCCAGAGCAGTCCGGGAATAGAAATAACCATTTTACGAGGCTTCCTGCCATTACATTATTGCTTGTTTGCTCGGAATGAGCAAAATACAGTGTGAAGCCGACCTCTTCCAGAGCCAAGCAGAGATCTCCTTACAAAGCCCCCAGGCAAGTGAGCGTCAGTTGGGACATGTCCTTGGTACCGACAGGGACTTTCATTCTGGCTCCTTTGACTGCAATCATCATAGCTCCAGGTCCTATGTCCCCTTTACCCTCACAAATTCCTGTATTGGCACAAGCAAAAAGGGGGTGGTTTTAATTGTTGAGTGAAGTGAACCTACTGCAGGATTGAATCAACATGAAGAATGAATAGTCCGACCCCAGGGCAGATCTGCACACCTTTTTTTTTACTTCCGGAGTCCCTACTACAAGGAGGGCTCTCCTTTGCATGCAAGGACACAGAAGACATGGCTCTATTTTCCCAGCCTGCTCCCTATTCTTCCGGCTTTCCCTTATTTCCCCCAGGTCCATTTATGCTGCTTGCTGTAGCCCTTGATAAAGGATGATTTAAGCCTTCACCTCATAACAATCTCTCTTTCCACCCATAACACCCCCCCATCTCAGTCCCCCCACCCCCCACCCCCGACTGTATATCACTGACATGAAGATAAACAAGCTGTACCTGACTGAGCTCTCCCAGAGCAGAGCCTGAGGCAGGGCTCTAACAGTGGGTGGCCAATTTGCAGGAAGAGACGGGGGGGGGGGGGGGACTGGAAGACATCTAATAAAGAGTCAGAAGCCAAGCCATTCCCTGCTGTGGACCACCTGACTTTAGTTACACGTGAAAACCCGAATGAACGGTATGGAAAGTACACCATCCCCAGTGAGCTGCCTCAGAAGCACCCAGAACCTTAGGTAATGAGGCTTGTGATACACCACCCTGTCAATTGTCGGCTGATGCTGTTCGTCTCTGGCCTGTGTAGACTTCCTTGCACATGTACAGATAGCAGACGGTCCATGGAGACACTCTCAGCCAGAATGACGTGTATGCTTAGGGTTGTGGAAATAACTAAGGCACGGCTACAGAAGCGTGGGGTTGATGGGATGGGCACAGAGCATGGACAGATACCTGAACTCTTCTGGAGCTGAACAGATGATTCTAACTGCGACTAATTATCACTGCGGTGGAGCGTGACCTTCCTAAGAGCTTCTGGGACAAAGCCTTAACCCAAACGAAAGCTTCTTTAATCAAGATGTAAGAGGAAGTACAGATTTTTGGAGGGGAAAGAGGCAGTTGGGTCCCCCTTTTAAATAGGGCCAATGCGTGTGAACTCTCCTTGAGATTCTGAGGGAGGTAAGGGTTCGTTTCGCACAAGAGTGGCACTAAGACCTGGATTTTCTCTCTGAGGGAAGTATACCAGCAGCTGAGTAACCTTTATCAAAATTGTCCTGTTGGAGAGATGAGAACGCCCTTCAGGTACCAAACATCCTTTACTTCTCTGTGGAGCGCATCCCCTAATTGAAGACATATTTTCCCTTATCCTTCTCTCTGCTCACAACCTTAAAGACATAATGTAGGCTTCCGAAACACAACTGATTCTGACGCTAGAAGGAAACTCACAGAAACACACTTTCCGCCAAACTTGTCCCTGTCCTTCAACAGAGTTGAAAGTCCAAGATGGAGAAGTCTCTGGCCCAATATCTCATAGGACTTGGTGTCAGCCATATTGATTGCATTGGGTACTTCAGCTAATCACTTATAATCACTCAAAAGTCTTTCAGGCAAAAAAAAAAAAGGGGGGGGTAAAAAGCTGAGAAACAATCCAAAACCATTGAGAAGGCTCAAGAGGAAACCAGGACAAAAGGCCACCAGTCTTTATATTGTAGCTGCAAAGTTATAAAACTTTTGGGCTCTCCAGCATCTGAAATCCAGTTATCAGCATGAAGCTGAAGAAGGTTGAGTTTCAGCAGAGCATTGCGGAACCTCGTATTTTCGTGGAAACTCATCCTGTGCTTTTGAGAAGAAAAGGCTTTGCTCTCTTCCACCTTCTGTTTCCTGCACGAGCATACCTTCCTGGCAGATTGTCGGTTGTATTGTAATCCAGATGACATTGGGATATTGCTGGAGGAAAGGGATGGAGGACACTTGGTTCACTGGACTGAAGTGAGAACAGATGTCCCCAAACTAAACAAGAAAATACCCGGCAGTATGACTATCACCACTTTGTAGGCCCAGAGTATCTGGAAAAGAAAGGGAGGTTCCAGTTTGCTTTCTAGGGCTGTGATTAAAGGTCATGGTCAAAAGCAACTTGGGGAAGAAAAGGTTTATTTATTTCAATTTACATCTTATACACCATTATGAGCAGTGGCCAGGGCAGAAATGAAAGTCAGAAGCCAGAAGGCAGGAACCGAAGCAGAAGCCAGGCATAAGTGCTTCTTACTGTACTGTGGACTACTGAATCCCCAAAGAATATCTGGGGAGGACGTGCAAAGACCAGTACTGGCCAGGATCTTTTAAAAACTTGGTCCTATCCTAAGGAGGGTTCTAGAGATCTAATTTACCTTATTCTTTACCATATTTGTCATCCCTTGTGTTCTTTCTGCCCCACACCCCTCAGCCTGTAATGCTCTGCATATTATGTAGCAGCAAAACTCAGATAAACACTGGGGTCTTCATGGGACAAGTAGAAAAAAATGCATATTCCCCTGTTCATAAGGGATTCCTGCTAGTGTCTCGTGGAAGAATATATACTTGAATTTGTAAAGCTCATAATATCCATAGCTTTGAGGTAAATTGGTCTGGGTTATGGCTTTTATATAAGGTTGATTCACAGTTGTTGTTGTTTGGTTTTTTTTTTTTTTTTGACAAGGTAATTTTGTTTCTTCATCTCTAGGGGGGAATGCTGTTGGACTATGATGTTTCTATTCCCAGTTGTGACATCCTAGTATTTTGATCCGAAGCATGTTATCTTAATTAGAAGATTCAACCCTAGCCTGAACTCTGAAACATGGTAATGTTTCACTTGATTCCAGAACTTTCCAATGCTGTAAGGAACATTTGACTTAGTTCATGCTTTCCTGATCTTTTTCTCTCTTAACCAGAGTCATGACTGACTCTTTTGAAGTCTTCAAGGTCGTGGTGGTGGTTGGTTAAAAATTATCATAAGCCATATTGTCCAGTGTGATGGTATGTTTTCTACAATAAGCCAGGTCCAAGACTAATTTTTGAGAGATAACAGTGGCTCTGCTTCCATCTAGATATTCAATGGCCTGCCAATGTTTCTCCTGCTTCAAACTCTTCTAGTGTAAACATCCCCAACTTATGTTCTTCTTCACTAATAGTAACATATCAAGTGTCTGTCCTTCCCAGGGTCCTCTTTTTGCATTTGTTGTATGATCAAATCTCTTTGAACTTATTAATGACTAACACAATAACACACCTAATTTAAAAAATGTTTGAGTTAATTTAAAATATGAGGCTTATTAGAAGTATCACTATTGCCACGATGACTCACGTCATGATTATGGATGACATCAGGGATCCTTCAACTTTTGAATCCGTGATCTTTAAATTATTTCATCTTTGATGCTTCTAAAAGACAGAAGCAAGCCTCAGAACAGCTAGGAGGTTTGCTCAGGATTAGGGAGCCGATCAGCGACAGAGCAAGAAGCCAAACCCTCACAACAGGCTTCTAGTCCATGCTGTGTTCATTTCTCACCGTTGAGAAGAAAAACCTGGAGAAGTCTCACGGTGGAAACGGACTGCAGAGGGTGGATGCGGCAGAGGGAAGAGCAGATTCCCTTCTGACTCCCATCAGGCAACGCAACTTAAAGTTCTTCAGAGTAAAGCTTTCATCCGAGAAGAAGATCATGCAGCTGTTTGACGGGATGATCTGACCGGAGGATTTGGGAGTTTATTGATAAACCTATCTCTAGCTGTATCAGTCTGGTTTCCTGACCGAAAACACACACACACACACACACACACACACACACACACACACACATCAAAGGCAAAGGCCCCCATCTTTGCAACAATGGATACTTCAGAGCCTTTGGGGGTACTATTCATAAGATAAGCACTACAGATTTATATACTAATAAGATTGGAGGAGGGGTTGCTAGATTGAAATTGATTGAAACAACGTGAAGATAAAAGAAAGAGGAGACAGACATCTACAGAAGCAGGTTGGCTTTTAATCAGAACCCTTGAAGGGCAGCAGCTCCTCCGTGGGAGTGGACACCATGCGTCCCTGTGCAGGGAGCTTGAGGATTTATAGTGCAGAACAGGGGACTTTTTGAGGTGGAAGATTCCATATGGAGATATGTTCCCCTGAGGTCTGGAGCTTGTCAATATCAGGTTGTGTGTTGAGCCCCCTGGATCTTAACGTTCCCAGAGTGTCAACTTTCCTGTTCAGAGTTTCTCAACTCTCCTGAGGCTTTGGGGTTATTGGCCCTTTAGAGATAATAAGCTGACAAAGAGACACACATGCACAATGTATTTGGATCACTCTGTATCTCCTATTTCTCCTGGGTTTGCCCCCCATTTCTCCTTTCTAAACTCATATTCTCTTTTCATTTATTTTTATTTTTATTTTTTTAATCTTGGGTCCAATTAGTGCTGCTCATATACATGTGGGTGTAGGAGCATTCTCTGAAGCATGGGAGAAACTTACCACCAAGGGTCACAGCCCTCAAGAAACTTGCCTCTCCCTTTCCCAAAAGCTACCAACTTCTAATAGTTTCCCAGCTAAGAAGGGTGATTCAAGAATCACCTCTCTAATCAACAATGTAATGCTGACTGGCTAGATCTAGTGCAGAAAAAATGGTAAGACCCAGAGGTGGGGAGGGCTGCTTTAAAATGGAGTCTTTGTACTCATGAACTCGCTTGGCTATAGTTTCCTGTGAAAAGCTGACACAGGGAGACTTTTGTTAGGAGATGGAGATGGAGTGTCATAGGGAAGAGGCCTTTTCTCCCTAAGACACTTAAAGTCAGACAGATAAATATCGTCGATACAACCTCATGTGTGGACAAATGAGAGACAGTCATGAAGACTTTGAGAACTTTTGTTTACTTATTCATTCATCCTGAATTGATTTGGGCATGTATTGATTCCTTCATGCGTTCCACACTCATTTAGAAAACAAACTTCAAGAAAACAGTCTTTTAGAAAAACAGTCTTCGCTAAACAGGTGCCAAATACTGAGATGGTTAAGACCAAATTCTTCCTTTCAAATAACTTAATCTAACGTGAAAATCAGAAAAATAGATAAGATTCCTTCAACTGCATCCAGAGACAACAGAGCTTTACATGGGAGCAGATTGCACGGGATGAGGGTGGGTGGAAAAGTCCCCTTTTCACCTAGGCGATGGCTCAAGGATGCTTCAAACATGGAAACAGCCTGTGCAGCATCCAGGAGGCATCGGAGATATGAACTCAGTGCTTGACTTGTGTGAGCCCCTTGAAATACCACGGACTTGTCGGGAAAGCAATTGCTATTCTCACTAAGCATAAATAGTCATAGAGAGATTAGGAATCATGTTTAGGGCTACACAGATGATAAATAGGAACCTAGAATTTGATGCGAGAGAACGTAGTTGGGCTACTCCCTTCGACCCCTTGAAAGACAGCACGGGTGTCTTGGGAAATACTGAGTGGTAGGTTCAGTCTGGCGGCTCTCCAGGGCTGGGTGGTGAGAAGAGGCTGAAGGAATGGGGAGGCATGAGCCAAGGCCTATTGCCTCCTGTGGTCTGATTCAGAAATGGTTCTGAGAACACGAGCCTTGCTTGTCTCTTCCTTTGCCTAAGCCAGCGACTCCCCCGTTCCCTCTGGCTGCTTCCTAGAATCCACTGCCCAATCCCCCCCAGAGGCATATACCTAAGAAACTACAGAGATCCCAGGAAATGACTCATCTTCCCCCCACTTCACAGTTGTATCGATTCCAGACGTTTTCCAGAAGTTTCTTGGCCAACTTTTAAACCTAATTTCCACCTAGTTGTTTGGTTGTTATGAGCCTCTTTCCTCTAAATACTGCGTGATGGCAAGGACTGCCCCCCCCAAAAAAAAAAACTGAGCTGCAGTCACTAGGGAGCTCTGGTGCAGGCCTGTCCAACTCATCGTGGGTTTTCTCTACGTATTATTTTAAGTAAAAAAAAAAAAGTACTTGAGAAAAGTAGCACAAATTTCAGAAGATTGGTCATTCATCTTCTTGAGACTTTTACTTCATTTGGTCAGAGTCAAAATGTATCCTGGAGATATTCTTTGAAAAAAAAATTAAATTATGTCTTAGTTGGAAAACTAACTTATTCTGTGAATAAGTGTGAGCGCCCAGGAAAGATTCACACGGGGACACATAGTTCTTACTCTAAATCTACTAGTAACTAATCTCAGGACAATAACCTTACTTTTTGTGATTGGTGTCTGCAATGAACTAGACCCTGATCTCTCAGGACCCTGGCTCTCTAATTCCACACACCGCCACCCTTCTACTGACAGAGACAGACAGAGCACCATGAATTTAGCTTTTGTATAGGGCTAGGTTCTATAAATTGTTACTGCTAGGTACGAGTTGGTAAACATCCCTGACTCCACTGGTCATTTTCTCTGTGACACAGCTACTCGACTTTGTCTTGTAGGGTAAAAGGAGCCTCAGAAAATACCGAATAGATGTGACTGTTTGCCAATAACTGTCATTCGTACAGACTGGCCATGAGCAAGGTTTGACCAGCAGTTTTATGACCTACGATTTATACCAGGACTTCTGAAATGGCTTTCGCTTGCAAATAACCTCTATCCATCACAAGACACTTGTATGTGACCTTAGCTACGAAGGTATAGACAGGTATGTAACTCAAACATTTAATGAGAACAAATCATAAACAATTATTTTTAAATGAATTATTGATATGCTTACATTTTAACATTGATTAAAGATGAACTGCTCTGCATATTAACGGCATGGATGTGCTTCGTCATCTTATATGAAGAACTCTTGTTGACGTGCTTGCTGACAATAGCCTAGTATGGCTGTCCCCTGAGAGGCTTTGACAGAGCCTGACCAGTACAGATGCAGATGCATGCAGCCAACCAGCAGACTGAGTGTGGGGACCCCAATGGAGGAGTTAGGGGAAGGACTGAGGAGCTGAAGGGGTTTGCAGTCCCGTAGGAAGAACAACAATATCAACCAACTGGACCCCTCCCGTAAAGATCCCAGGGACTAAACCACCAACCAAAGAGTACACGTGGAGGGGCCCTTGGCTCGAGCTGCATACGTAGCAGAGAATTGCTTTATCTGAAACCAATAGGAGGGGAAACCCTGGGTCCTGTGGAGGGTCAATAACCCAGTGCAGGTGAATACTGGGGTGGTAAGGTGGGAGTGGATGGGGGGGGAAGCACCCTCATAGAAGCAGGGGGAGGGGATAGGGAGTTTGTGGAGGGGGAACAGTGAAGAGAGATAACATTTGAAATGTAAATAAATAAAATAACCAAAAAGAAAAAGAAAAAGAACTAAACCTCAGCTGAATAGATGATATTGAAAAAAAATAAGAGCATCTTCAACTTTTTAGAATTAAGTGATATTTTTAGTTTTATAATTCTGAATGTTGTGGCTTTGCATAAATACATAGTACAAAATGGGAGAATTGTGTTAGAGAGCCATTTTTGAAATTGCCAAAAATTCTTAAACCTCATGGCGAAAATTATTGAATAATATGAAACTCAGGTCAGCAACTCAGATAGCATTTTAAAAAAAAAAAAAAATCAAGCATGCTAATAACACAACACAGTTAAAGCCACATTGATTTGGTATGCACATGCTGAGAGAGGCTGTAGGAAAATGAAAGTCTTTGTTTTCTGTAACGTCGCCGTCATTGTATGCGTCTCTAGTTCAGTCATCTCAGCTCTGAGCCCAAGTCTTTTAGGCAGTGCTCGTGTTGACGAACAGAGCGTCAGACAGCACAGCATATCCATGTCCCGTGCTCAAGACCGGGACAGCAGTGAAGCCGTGTGGTCCAGTGAAGGCGTGAGCGACAGCAGATTTTCAGTCACTGCAATCAGCTCCTCCCACTCAATTCAATTACTTTACCCTGCATGGGGTTACTAGCCACAGTTTAAGAAGCCGGGATTTGGATGATCATTGTAGTATGGTTAGCGCTTGAGTAAAGACGGGAGAGTGGCCCAGCTCACAGACTTTATGGAAATCAAGAGGTTGTATGAACCTGCTCCAGACCCACCTCGTCGTAGAACCATCCCCCCTCCTAAGAACCAAAGAGCACAGTTAGGTGCTTTCCCCTGCAGGGGTGGGGGAGTTAAAGCAAGGAAGACACCAGCGCTATGCTTAGAGAAACTATTCCAACTGGGAGTCTGCACGACCATATAGTTTCTGTTCATTGTTCCCCAAGATTTTTAAGTTTCGTTTAGATGCTTGTGAAGCTTTGCTTCTGTCAGGAACCTTGCTCTCACACTGTCGGCTGCCTCTAGCCAAATGTTCTTTTCAGTTCTGACGTCTGTGGCCATCCTCTGTACGCCCCCCCCCCCCGTGTCTAACTCTGGACTGGACTCTTCTTTACTTCTAATTCTATCGTAGAATGTCAGTCCACACGGATCCTCTTTGGCAAACAAGAGGAGCCCACTGAGGTCTGGCAATGCATACAGGAGAACAAAGGAAGTATTCACCTTGTTAACTGGAACCCAATAACTCGAATGTTTTACATAGATGCTGGAATCTGTTGTGCATTAGTAAAGACCAATGAAGTTAGGTAACATCCCTGTGACAAAGTCAAATGGGGAAACAGGTTCTTCTTTTTTTTTCCTTCAGATTAATTCAAAGACAGCACAGAGTGGTTTGTCTGGTGTAAATTTAATCACATAATTAAGTAAAAGCCAAGGAGCAAGAAATAGCTCTTAGTTATGATAAATCTTTCTTTTTAAATGTTTCTTCATTTTTATCTAGTGAAGAAAGGAGATGCGGGCTTGGTGAGCCATGGGTGAAGGAAGCCCTGGGACTGGGGACATAGCGAGTGGATAGAGCTCGCTTGCCTAGCATAGACAAAGCCCTCACTGCATGAGGGAGTGGGCATGGGTCTATGATCCCAGAGCTCAGAAGGTGGAGGCTAGAGGTTCGAGATCATTCTCAGCTGCACAAGGCTAGAGACCCTGTCAACACACCAAATACATATATGAACCAAGCCTTCCTTCTTTGTCACTCTGGTATCTTGTATGTAGCCCCAATCTCAAGGGAGAGTTTGGAGCAGTGGTGGTGATTTAGATGGAGAGAAAGCAGGCCGTTCTGTGGGCCATTGTGATCAATGGCATCTCCATTCACGGAACCTCCAAAGCCTCCTAGAATCCAGCCACCGAGAAGCTTTGTGCCTGTCCCCACTCCCAGCTTTAGTCTGTGACAGTGGAAAAACTTGTAATGGACACTCTCATGGCCGTTGTCATGTGCTTTAATTCTCATCTCCTGGCCACAAGCCTTCACTACCCCCCAAAAGATATTTTCCCTGGAGAAACATTTTCAGAGACACCAGACAAACTCCTTTTCCACCCACACAAGGATTTTTAAAAACAGACCAGACCAAAGCAGGATGTGTCTTACCAATAATCCAAGAAGCCCTTCATCAGGCGTCTGAAACGCTCCTGATACCGGGTGGGTACAGATTAGCTGTAAAACTCTGTCGAAGATGATCGTAAGGAAGAGACCGAGGAAGAAATGGATGTGTCCCCTGTGACACAATGATAACAGGAAATGAGGATTGTGTAAGATTCGCTCATTTGACCATCGCGATTAGTCCTGACAATGTACCAGGCTGTGGTCTAGGTTCTATTCTCAAGAGGAGAGAGACAAGGAATCAGAAAACAAACATGCGAATGCAGTAATTGTAGCCCTAGATGCTATGTAGAAATGAAAACGCATTAGAAAATTATTGGTGGAGGAGATTTCAAGTTGTTCAGACTGTTTGGGAAAGGCCTCCAGGAGGTTGTAGCACTGCAATGAGGACTTGTCACAAGTCATTCAGGTGAAGATACTGTGGGAATCAGGAGAGCATTGCTGGGAGGGAGTCGGCACGCTACCAAATGATGTATAAACGAATTGACCGGGAAGTCAGGTTCTCACTGTGTGCAGAGCAAAGTCAGCATCTAATTGGGGCTATGCTCAAAAGACAGGCTGCACTCTCCAGTAGCAGGATGCAGGGATACCACGGCGTGCTGGGGGATTGGCACAGAAGCAGGTTCTGTAGCGTTAGGTCCATGATATGTATCCTTAGGGGTATACATCAACACCAAAGTGCAAATTGGTGACATCAGTCTGACCAAAAACTTTTCTGACAATGGAGAATGGCAAGAATATTTTATCATGTTTGTGGAGAGACAGGAGAAAACAATACACTTGGGAGAAAGGGGAGGTCAGGTGAGTTGTGACCGAGTGGCCCTCCTCCCAATCCTTTCTCTGCGTTCTGCAAACCTGGAGGCCCTCCTTCACGGTGCTGTGTTTGGTTGAGTGAACTTGGAGACTGATGAGAGTTCAGCCCTGTCTCCCAAGGCACTGAAGACTTCATGGATATTACCGCCGAGGAATCGTGCAGAAATCATCTTCGACTCAGTCTACGGGCAGGAGCTCAGAGAGCAGAAGTCCCTTGCCTAAGGCCACGCATTTCAGGTTAGGTCTCTCTGCCCCACCGTATCCCTTCAAACTGTTCGTCATTCAAACTATAGGTTAATGGTGCAAAGTACTGTTCTTATAATAGGCACAACCTAAGTTTTTGACAGATAACTTGGACTGTTCCGAGATAAAGCACTGTGAGAAAGAGGAGTCATTCTATAATATGTATGCTAGTTGACATTCATTCTGCCTCTTCTGGACTCCAGAAAGCACACTGCTATGCAAGTAAATGGCAGTAGATCATAACTGGATCAACCTTGGGAATTATTAATGCGTTTTGCTTCATTTATAAGTGCATTTTGTTTAGTTTCTCTCCTGCAGACAAACACACTGAGTTTTGCAATGGCGCCGTGGGATCGAGAGGCAAACGTGAGAAAGACATTAATGCGCATGCGTGCTTTTCACTAACTCTTATACCCAAGGGAATGTCCTGCTGAACATGGGTTGGGTGCATGTCCTTTTCTCAAATTCTTTCTTTCTCCTGTTGTACAATCCCTCAAATCCTCCTTTCTCAGTAACCTTTAGTCTTGATGAAATTCAGCCTCCTACCACTAGAGGTCACCACACAGAACTGCTTGGCTTGACTTTTCCCCCCCACAATGTCCCTTTCTCTTCCACAGACCCAGAGAAGATAGAATTTTTCTTATGCAGAAATAAACTTCAAGTGGGTCTTTATTATGCATTTTTCCCTGGTGATACATAAGCCAAACATTTATTCATCTGAGATAGGACATCAGTTATAGATCAAAAGAAATGATTTTACCTACATCTAGCTTGGTGAACCGAAGAGTTCATCGAAGTAATTTACAGGAGCTTGTGTGTGACTTGAGGCACTTGCATCACTGGAAATATCAGTGTCAGTGATGAATCGTGAATGTTTATCCTCAGAGCTGCCTGCCCAGCACAAAAGCAGATCCATGTACGGAAGCCTAGGTCCCAGCTCTTGTAACTCTTGTAACTTTTTGAGCCCCACAAGTTCTTTAGCTCCGTGAAACTTAGTAGAGTCCTTCAAATACTGAGTGTGAATGATTTTAATTCAGAAGCAGCAGGGACATAAGAAACACCATGGTCTCAAAAACCTGAGCTAAGAGCTCCCATTTGGTCCAATATTCTCACTACTAGAAGTCTAGCAAAAAGAAATGAGATAGCTATATCGAAGACAGACGCGCGCGCGTGCACACACACACACGCGCACACACACACACACACACACACACGCGCGCGCGCACACACACGCGCACACACACACACACCGCACACACACACACACACACACACACACGCACACGCACGCACGCGCGCACACACACACACACACACACACACGCGCGCACGCACACACGCACGCGCATACACACCCCTCAGCCTATAGAAATGATTAATGTCTGAAGAGATGACGTTACCTGTTACTCTGGGTTGGCCAGGCCACTTGTATGCTTTTATTAAATTAATGTGCTGTTTCCTATAAATGTGAACACATGAATTGTCAACCAGAGAAATGGTGCAGGCCTAGTCAGTGTGAATCTCTCTTGTTTCCCAGGGGTTTCCTTTTCTTAAAATTAACATGTAATAACATCATTTATTTCCCACTTTTTCCTTCAACCCTCTCCTAAATCCTGCTCCAACCCTATCCCAAGTTTGTGGTCTCCTCTTATCTAAGCAGTATTGTTAAATATACACAGAAATGAAGAAATATATTAATGCAACTTGCTGAGTCTTTTCAGTGTTGCCTACAGGTATATTTCTAGGGTTGACCACTTGATAATCAGTCAGGGGCCTCATCCTTGGGGAAGATAATTCTCTCTCTCTCAGTAGTGGTTAATTGTTTGCTAATTGCTCACTAATTGTTCTTCATGCTGGAGTGGAGCCCTGTAAGATTCCCCCTCGACTGCTTTGGGATGGCAACCGTGTTGCGATTTTTCAGGTCTTACATAGGCTGTCTGTGGTTGAGCTTCTTTCGTGGCTATAGCTTCCCTGTCATAGATAGAATTCAGTGTCACAGCAGAATTCTGGATCCTCCTGCTCTTACAGCCATTTCACCTCCTTTTACATACATGTATGTGTGTTGTATGTAACTTCAGGTAGGTATTAAAATGATTTCATAGGTCCCTCTCAAGCATCCTTAGTGTTATTTATCCCTCCTCCCTCTCCTCTCCTCCACTCTCCTCTCCCATTCCCTCCCCTCCCCTCCACTCCTTTCCTCCTCCTCTCCCCTCCCCTCCCCTTCCCTCCGCTCCTTTCCTTCCCCTCTCCCCTCCCCTCCCCTCCACTCCTTTCCTTCCCCTCTCCCCTCCCCTTCTCTCCCCTCCCCTCCACTCCTTTCCTTCCTCTTCTCTCCTCTCCTCTTCTCTCCTCTCCTCTCCTCTCCTCTCCTCTCCTCTTCTCTCCTCTTCTCTCCCCTCCTCTCCTCTCCTCTCCTCTCCCAAGTTAAAGCCTCCTCTCAAATTTCCCCATCTTTCCCCTTCCTATCTGTATCCAGCTTGTTCCCTCTCTCAAGCTCCACCCTCTCCCTCCCTAAGCAGGTTCAATGTTTCATTATTATACATGACCTTCAATCTCATTATGAAGTGCCCTCTCACCCTCCACAGTGTCTTTTGGGAAACTCCCGTTCCAATGAATTAAGAATCTGAATTACAGAGGAAATGTTTTGGAATTCAGGAAAAGCCCTTATGATCACTTACCTTTCCCCTCCCATCTTCTGATTACTCTATACCTGTTCTGATTATGTTATAGCATGGCTTCCTGTTTTGTTTTTGCATTTGGTCTCTACCAATGATGTGCACCCAAGATACTTACAGCTCCTGGCATCCTAGTGGGTGGTACCCCATGTCTTACAGGCCACACATTCCCTCACTCAACATTGTCATTGTGTAAGGTAAATGCAAATGTATTCTTCTCCCATAATTAATTCTGACCTGACTCCTGAGAGTGGGGAGTATAATAGCTCTAGTGTTCACTACTTTAACACTTCAGTCAGATTTGATCACTGTGTAACCCTTTAGATGTCCATGGAATCTCAGAGGTTTGGGTCTACTGATTGGTCACTTCCTTGATTGTTCTGCACAACAGCATCAGGATGTCCAGGAGGCAGGACGGCTCAAGTGGCGTCTGAGACCAGGGAAGAATCGGATCACTTGAGGAAATGCTATTTTCTGGCCTTACTGCTCTGGAGGGTCCTATTTCTCATTGTCCAGCGGTAGGGCACGTGGCTGGTCTCTCATGCTAAGCACTCTTCTACCTGCACAGGGCTTCTCGGGGGCGTTATTTGTTCTCTGTATGGCACAGGTCTCCACTGGTTTTCCTGGTGAAGATGTCACCATCTGCTTGAAGATCATAGAACCCACCAAGGTGGATCATGCCATCAGTTTGACTGAGCTAGCTACAAATCCCAGAATGTCAGGGGTGCGGGGGGGGGGGGGGAATGTTTCTAGCTGCCAGATGACGGAAGAGACGTGTGTTTGAAGAAGCAGTGGTAAGATTCTCTTGCCTTCAAATCTCTCAATTCATTAGGCACTGATAAAATGTAAGGGGAGAGAGAGTGGTAATCTTCCTGAGCTGGACTTCTGGTTCTGGAAATGTTGGAGTCTGGGACTCCCACGGTTCAGGCAGGGACTAAATCACACCAAGAGGTTTCCTGGGACTTTGCAGCTTGTAGACAGAAAAGTACAGGGTGTTGGGCAGCCACGAGTATGAGACACAAATTTTATAATATCTCCTCAGATATGTATCTCCTATTGATGCTCTTGCTCTGGAGAACCTTACTTTTATATGTACTGTCTTTATTAGGACACTACTACAGGCCTGTTGGCTTTTAAATTTAAATTTTAAATATGACTAGAAGGAAACACACCCCAGTTCGGCCTTAGCACAGTACTTGGCTAAGCCTGAGTCTCAGGATGGTACAGGAAAGGCTGACCTGGAAACCTCCTGAAGCATCAAACAGTAGTAGAGGACAGGCAATTCTCTTTGTTCCCTAGGGTTAATTTTGCTTTTCTTATGGATTCCTTTTCTCCATTACAAAGATGAAAAAAAACAAAGGCAACAGGTGTGGTCTGCTTAATTTCTTTTTTTCCCACTTTCTCTTAGTTTGGACCACAGTTGTATGGGAAGAGGGATACAAGTTTTATTTTCTATTTTGTTGTGTTGTACCTTATTACCATGAATTGAGAAACTATGTTACACAAAGGAGGGTGCTGTAGCTACTTCAGGTCCCCTAGGAAATGTGCTGAAATGGATACCACAGAATCAAAAATCCTTTGCCTGAATAAAAGATCCAGTTTTAGTCCTTATTTCTTTGACTCAAAATGTGCTTTATAGGAATAATGCCCTAATCTTTAACTGTAGAGTCCTTCATTGTAGCCCTCTCCCCTCCAATAGATGCCTAGTTCAAGAAGATAGAAAGTCACACATGCAGAAAGCAGAATTAAAATAAAGAACATGGCTTTTGTTGGACACAGGATCTAACCAGGGAGCTCAAGCTGGCCCCAAACGTCCTATATAACAGTAAACCAGCAATTCTGCCTCCGCCTCCTGAGTGCTAAAATCACAAGTATGCCCTGTCTTGGTAGTTAAGTACATAAAAAAGTAACACTATATCTCTTTTATTATATAAAAAAAGATCATCTTCAATCTGCCTACAATATTTTACTGCTTAGCAGTAATCACTTGCTTTTAAACTATAGTTTCTTTTTGTTTTGTTTTGTTTCCAGGACAGGTTTCCCTGTGTAGCTCTGGTTGTCCTGTAGACCAGGCTGGCCTCAAACTCAGAAATCTGCCTGCCTCTGCCTCCCAAGGGCTGGGATTAAAGGCATGGGCCACCACTGTGCTGAGGCCGGATCACAAGTGGGGATACAACACAGTAGTTGGTAGGGTGGCTTCATAAAGATTCCTGGGCTGCTAGGTTTTCTCAAGTCATGATGCAACCTTCTTAACAGTAAATATTTCTAGTAGGGTAAGGGTGATGGCCGGGTCAGTAAAATACATGCAAGCATGAATACCTGAGTTTGACCCCCCCACCCCAACCTGGATTAAAAAGCTGAGCTTGGTGGTGTAGATACACTTCTAATCTCAGCCCTGGAGAGAAGCCCACGGAATTTACTGGCTGCTCGCCCTAGCCTACTTGTCAAGCCACTAGTCCAGAGACACCCTCTGTGTCAAAAAACAAGATGGGTGTCACCGGAGATTGACCTGTGGCCTACACGAAAACCTAACATGAATGTGCATACAGTCATACATTCACATACATGATACACGTCTATGACCTTCCTAAAACACAGGAGGAGCTGGAGAGGACGAGACCCCCCCATACCTTAGACAGAAGCCATAGATAGCATTTTTATTTCAACTGCAACTGATCACTAATAAAGAGTCAGATGACTGAGCTGAGAGCCCGGCTGACCCTGAGTACTGTGAGAGTTTCTGATCTCCCACTCAATTATTCATGCCTTGTATTCCTCTTAACTCTTTGAATTGTGTTTTTACGGTAAATTTTTATTTTAATGGAAATGTCTAGTTGAGCCTTTGCTATTTGTTGTCATAGTTCATCAAGAGGGCTCTAATTCAGATGTAAGCCATCTTCTCATTTCCAAGAACGGAAGCAAACCTCCTGAGATTTTCTTAGGAAGAGTAGAACTGTTTTTCACATTCGAACCAACTATATAGTAAACATGCTTTATCGCTGATCCAAATCTAGAGCTGACTCTGGAAAATGCCGGGTGGAAAATGCATTGTCAGGTTGGAATTTCATATTCCAGAGGCTTGCTGAGATCTCCTTTGGGATAGTCTGTTGAAAATGGCGCTGTCAAAGTGGCCAACGCCTCTGATAATCTTTGCTTTTTCCGTGTCTTCCTGGTCATGCCACATTGGCTTGAGGAAGAGGGTCAGTTTTGGTGCTCTTGACTATGGATTCAATTTCATACAACTCCACAAAGAGAGACTTCCTTGTCTGAATTTCCAGGGCATACTTCTTACCTTCTGCTTCAAATAGTGTTTCCAGCCTGTTTTGGGGCAGGCTGATGGGCAGACATAGATAAAAATGTATTAGTTGTCTGGAACTGCACTGGATTCTTCTCTCTTGTAAGGTTCCTTGGCTACTGGGAAGGAACACAGTGGGCAAGACCAGACCTATGAGGACTCATGTTAAGCCAACAGATGTCCTGCATTCTAAAAATACCTGAGATTGTGGCTGTCTGTAGGAAATAGGGATTTTCTTTCAAGACCATCAAGCACGGGATCAATGGCCTCTATTTCCAGCTACCTGCCTGAGCCACCACAACAGTGTATTCATTCACCAGACAGATGCAATGCCCTGCTCTGGTAATGGGCAGAGACTAATGTATAATCCAACAAGCATTTTTGTTATCTATTTCCCTTTATAAATACTGGAATAATTCAATAGATAGTTTTGGGACGTCAGTTCTGTGTTAGCACTGACTGTAGGCCAGTGGCTTTAAACTATTTCATCTCTGAATCTCGTTACACTTTCGGGAGTTACTAAGAACTGAAAGGAGCTTTCTACTTTTATGTACTTTATTATTATTATTATTATTATCATTATTATTATTTATCATGACATCAACAATTTACAAATTTAGAAATTATAAAGCAGTTTTACCGTTTGTAAATTTCTTTGGTATCTGGTTTCGTCTGACAGCTGATTCTCAAGCATTGTTTTCAGTGGGCAATGATACAAGTTTGAATTGACACCTATAAAGGAAAATCTGCCCTCTCGTGGTTGCAGACTAGGAACGAAGAAGCCTTTCTATGACCTTTCCAGTAACCTGTGTGTGATATCCCCAATGTTAAAAATAGCCATTGAAAAGTAAGTTCATTTTTTTTCAGTCTTTTTTTTTATAAGTGTAATTATGTTTTGTTTGAGACAGGGTGTTTTGGTTTTTTTTCAAAGATTTATTTATTTTTATGTGTAAGCACACTGTAGCTGTCTTCAGACACACCAAAAGAGGGTATTAGATTTCATTACAGATGGCGGTTGCTGGGATTTGAACTCACGACCTTCAGAAGAGCAGTCAGTGCTCTTAACCACTAAGCCATCTCTCCAGCCCCGAAAAGTAAGTTCTTAAAAAATGTTATTTGTGAAGGGGAATTTGAAACCATAGCTGTTAAAATTTTATGCTCTATTACACGCCATTACATGAAAACTCAGTCATCTATTCCCAGACATGATATGAATCTTTCACCCATGTATGATTTTTGTATACTTGTTCACAATTCACTGGGAAGATATTGATCAAGTGAGTTATTAACAAGGGTTAAATATTGACACATTGCATTGTTTTATAAATGCTAGATCAAAAGAAATCACACATTTGTTGATATTACTATCAATATCATCAGGGAAATCTCTAAGCTATAATGGCAGCTATAAGGATTTCAAGATTTTGTTTTCACTGAAAACTTTGAATTTGATTACGAGTCAGTGCTTTCTCTGAGGTCATTGTCGTCAATGTTTTGGTTTTTTGTTGTTATTTTGTTTGTTTTTACTTCTCATTGAGTCTTTGTGAGTTTCACATCATGTACCCTAGTTCTTCTCATCTCCCTGTCCGCTGATATCCACCCTTCACCTCCCCCCAAAATAAAACACACAAAACAACAACAACACAGCATACCAAACATCTCACTGAGAAGCTATAGTATCTCACAGTGTGTCCCACAGTATATCTGTCTGTCCACACATCTTCCCTTGCAAAAATGTTCATCACAATGGGGTCATTGGTCTGGTTGAAGATCTCCGGCTTCTGCTGCACCATCCATATTAGATCCTCACTGGGACTCCTCCTGGTTATCCTGTGGTTGCCCTGTGTCATGGAGATCCTACAGCTTTGGAACAGCAGGATTGGCCCTTTGATGCCACCCAACTGTTCACAGATGATAGAGGTGATAGGGTGGGCCAATTCAGAACCCTGGATCTTGGTCTGAGTCATAGCTGAGCTGGTCAGCCTATAAGCCTTCCCTTGTCTGTACCGCCAGGGCCAGCTCTCCAGCACTGCTCTGGCCAGGCCACCCTGACCTACCATCAACTCTCCTTCTCTCCTGCCCTTGGGGCTGAGTCACTGGTCCAAGTCTCCATAGCCAGCTGTGCTGCCAAGTCAAAGGACAGGGTCTGATTTTATAAGTGCTGTAGCCTGTGAGGGGATGGGCCAGCTCTCTGGCTCTCACAGCCTTGGGGTTGGCTAACCCATGTCTTCACCATCAGGGCCAGCTCCATTGTATTGCCCAGGCAACATGCAGGGCTACTCTCTGGAGTACTACAGTCATCGAGGGGCCAGGGATAGCTCTCCTGCTCTCATGACCATAGGACTAGCTCTCCTGGCTACTGTAGGTATCAAGGGGGAAGAGGAGGTGGGCATCACCCCCGCCTCTGCACCCAAGCCACTTCATGCTAGAGAGAGGTAGAGCCAGCTCTCCCAACCTCACACCCACAAAGCTGACTCGCTTGTGCCCCATTCACTCAGGGCCAGCTCTACTGTCCTGCTGTCCTGTCCAGATGAGGCACAGGCCTTGCTCTACTGAATGCTGCAGCCAGAAAGAAGCAGGGTCTACTCACCTTCTCTCATGACCCTGGGGTCAGCTCTCCCAACTGCATCAAGTGATCAAGGGCAAGGGGTCAGAGGGCATGCCCCTCACCTCCTGGCTACCTCATGGCAGAGGAATGGCGGGGCCAGCTCTCCTGCTCTCGGGACTGGCTCACCTCCTCCACGGCCACCAGGGTCAGCTCTGCCTTGCTGTGCAGGAGAGGCGCAAGGCCCACTTTCCCGAGTGCTGTAGCTGATGAGGGGCAGGGCTAGCCATTCTCTCTCTCTCAAGCTCATGATCCTGTGAGCAGTGATCCTGACTGCTGGAGGTGGTATCACCTCTGTGCCTATGCACCCAAGGCAGATGAGTGGTTAGGGTCGGTTCTCTCATATGCATGCCCCCAGTGCTAGCTCACCCACACCCATGATTCCAGGACCAGCTCCACTGTGCTGCCTGGGTGAAGCATAAGGTCTGCTCTCCCGAGTGCTGCTGCCAGTGATAGATGTAACAAGCTCTCTAGCACATCGCAGACTTTGAGGGGCAGTTATGCAAACCCCCTGGACATCCATGTGGTCCCTGGTGGCTGCCGTGACCAGGAACACTGCCCTGTTCTCTAGTAGCAATACTTGCCACAGACATCTGATACCAACCCCTGCATCTGCATAGCATGGCCTCAGTCATGACCCTCAGTAATAGCTTGGCCTGGGACCTCACTGTGGTCCTAGGTGGCAGGGCTAGTCACTCATAAAAGGCTACTCCTCCCTACCCTGGAATCTCCAGCTCCATCTCTCTTCATAAGACCTAAGCTGTTCCACTTCTTTTTTCTCTCCCAACTGACCATCACATACACATGTGGTGGCTCCCCCTGCAGGCCGGTCACCTGATTGGTCGGCCCCTGGGTGGCCTCTTCCATCATGCTGAGTGGTGTGGAGGTAACCATAGGTCTAGTCTACCTGTGCCATGTGCTGGAGGGCAGGTCTGTGGGTGGCTCAGCGGTCTGCAGGTCTCTGTCTTTCTCCTTCTGTGCTGCGCTGTGCTGCCTGGATTTGATTTGATTTGATTTTTATGAGGCTGGGGCATGAAACAGCTTTGGCCACCAAGCCAGGCATCGAGCTAGGATGAACAAAGGACGGCCACCAGCTCTGCCCCTGAGTGATACAAGAACACAAACACACAACAAGGTGTCTCTCCGCCCATTGTCAGGGAGTCGTCATCAGTTTTTGAGACTGCGTCCGGACATGGGTAAATCTAAGTAGCCACCGTCCAGTCATTCATCCTTCTGCCACGTGGCAGTGGCATCTCATGGAAGATGCTAGAAGCTCAGCTAGGAGGTCAAGCAACCACACCATAGCTTTTCTCCGAGATAACTGTATGGTGGTGGTGGTACCCATCGTGCACGGATCCTGCTTCTTCATAGGAAACTGAGAGAGGTCGTGTACTCAAAGATTACAGATGATACTCACTGCCATGGCAGTGAGATTTTTTTCTTTTTTTTATTGGATATATTCTATATTTACAATTCATTTCCCTTTTTCTGGTTCCCCACACCCCAAAGGTCCCACATGCCCTTTTCCCTCCCCCTGCTCCCTCTTCCACCCCTTCCCCCTTCCCTGTTCTTGTATTCCCCCTACACTGATGCTTTGATCCTTTCCAGCCCCAGTGTCCACTCCTTTCTTCTTGTCAGACATCATTTGGTATGTGAATTGTGTCTTTGGTGTTCCAAGATTCTAGGCTAATATCCACTTCTCAGTGAGTGCATACCATGGGTATTCTTTTGAGACTGGGTCACCTCACTTAGTATGACATTCTCCAGCTCCATCCATTTGCCTTTGACATTCTTAATGAATTAATTTGCTTTCCTCTTCTTTAGGGACACAAAGATGTAAATTTGTGCCCACGCCACCCTACCATTCACAGTCTAGCACCACCAAAGACATAATCTCTATTCATGGCTGACTGGAGAAAGGGCAGCCAGAATTCAGTATCAATGTACAGCCTCTGGCAAGTGCAGTTGGATCCTGGTTCTGCCACTTGTTAATAATACAACTTTCATCACATTATGCGGAATCATAAAGTTGCGTTACCAGCCTATGAGGCAGAGCTTTGAATGCACATGTTTACTGGGGGAGGGGAGCATTTGGGAGGATATAGAGACTAGCCCCTAAAGAGGTCAAAGGTGAACTGTGATGACGTTCTAACAAGTGAATCAATGGATCTGCTTAAGTTTCGGTGAAGCTGGGGGAGGGGCTTTAATAACATCTAGAATCTTAACAAGGTGATGGAATTTGTACTGACAATTCAGTAGATGTGGGCTGCTCCAGGAAGGGGATCTGGGCAAGGCATTTTCCTTTGACAGAGGGATGTTCCAAGGGCCAGCTGTGACCCACTAGCAGCTTACAGATATAAAAAAAAAAAGGAAGCCTTGATCCTAAGGGAAAGCCTCGTCCATCCACTGTACATAGTCTTCCTTGGTTCTTGTTTCATGGTCCATAAACTTTATTTTTAAAAAAATCAGAATCATTAAAAAATTGAGAATAGTTGAACAATGTTATAGAACACAGGGCTTTGCTCACAGTTCTCCACACGAGAGTGCAAGGTTGTAAGGAACTTACATGACTGCAGGCTTTGGGCCACCAATCCTTTTGATATTGCAATAGTGCTTATACAAATGTGTAAGTCATGTGTCTATATGTGTACATATTATACATATTGATGTGTTTATTTATTATAGGAATTTACCTTTAGAGGTGCTTGGCTTTTTAAGCTAGCATTATTTAATGAGTTATCAGTGAGATATTCTGGCATAATTTCTTACGGTCAAATCATGCATCTTATTTAATTTTTTTCTATAGATAACTTTAAGGATAGCCTTCCTTGTATGTACCTGAATCATACTATCACAGCTTCTTCTCTAGAGACTGCTTTTTTATGAACTCCTGAATTATGTTCTTTTGCTTGTAGATAAGGAATTACTCAGTTCTCACAGTTGGTCACTCTTGTGTTTCACTCATACTGTCTTGTCGATGAATAGCTAGGTTAGGAATGTCTTAGAGGTGGGAGAAAGTATTCTTCATCACACACGTTTGGTGGTAGCTGTTAAGCCATCTTATAAAACTTCTTCGGGCTTCTAGTTACCTAATAAGCATTGTATCTTCAAGTAAAGAATATAGCGTAAAGATATATGCACCCTGAAAAGCATGCTGTTTCCCCCATAATGACCAAAATACTGCAAAACTCATTTTTGAGACAGTTTGGTGACACTTGACTAGGGTTATTATAGAGCGTCTACGTGTCTCGAAGGTCATGCTGCATCAAATTCATCCAACTATGTTCCTACTCTTATGTTATAGATATGAAAACAACGGCACATCCAAGTTTAGCACAGTGAAGTAATCCTGTTTCCAGGAAAGGAATTCTGGGGAGAGATATCTTATATCCCAGATTGATCACCCTCCAGCCTCCCACCCCATAACACCAAACTCGTCATCACCTCTCGTTCTAGGCAAATCTCACTCCCCTGTGGGCTCCCAGGCCATATGGAAGGAGAAAAGAGTCAATATCAATTTAGTCTTTTTGGCTTCTCTCAACACACCAGGCAGACGTTTACATTCCATTTCAAGATGTGAATTGTAAAAGCAAATTTCATTCCAATCAGGCTCCAATCAATTCTAATGTCTTGGGAAAAGGCTTTGCTGTTGGCAATGGAGAACCTAGGCGAGAAGGTTCAAACTCTGTGGAAAAGGCCTGGAATGAAAGTGCTGGACTGAAGGGTAGAGAAGGGATGACAGAGTTGAAGGCGAGGTGGATCATACATAAGAGAAAGGGAGGTGCCACCTTGACTCCAGGCTCTCATCAGTGACATCTATGTTGACAGCCCTTCTCCTTCTTTCCCCGTTAGAGTATGGAACTTTGTTGCCATGGATGAACTCAGCTTAGATTAAACTTGGCAACAGTAAGTGTGCATTGCCTGCTCAGGGGTTGTTTACATGGAAGGAGATAGACTAACAGATGTTTAAACACTCTTTGGTTTAGGTCCCGTCAAATCAGTCACGGGCAGTTGTTCTAGTCTAAAGACGACATGGCAGAGACCGTGTTCACGGTGAGGAGCCGGCAGCTGCAGTCTTGCTTTTGTCGTGGGCTGACTGACATCTTGGGCAAGCCATGTCCATCTTCCTCCAGGTGTAGGCTGAGACAGGTAGGAGCCATGGCTTCTGAGGTCTAAGCTCAAGGTTTATTTGGTGCTGCATCATTCTCATATTTGAAAACATCAGCTCTTCAATCACTGACGCAGGAAATGGCTCCACTCTTGACAAATTGGATAGCAAGATGTTTAAAAGCTTCTGCACAGCAAAAGGGAAAAGTGTCATTAGAATGAGAAGCCAAAAATTAGGAGGGAAATCTCTGCCAGCTGTGCTTCAGATAAGGAGATAACATATAGAATATACAAAATATTGGAAAAAATTAAGCAACAATCTCCCCCCAAATCTTCCAATTAATAAATGGTCTAATAAACTGAATATATAGTTCTCAAAAGAATAAATATAAATGACCAATAAAGATTTTAAAAGCTTTAAAAATTGAAAATAGTTCTTTTTCACAGACTATCTCCTGATTATGGTTTCCCTCCCTGTGTTTTGGCTTCTCTCTCATTCAGATCTACTATCTGTCTTTCTCTTGCTAGAAAAACAGGCTTCTAAGGGATAATAATAAAATATAACAATGTAAAATAAAAACAAATCGGAACAAGGCAAAACAAGCAAACAGAAGAAAAGGGGGGCAAGAAAGGGCACAAGAAACAGACATAGATGCAGAGACCCACTTGTGTGAACAAACAGAAATTCCATAAAAAGGAAAAAAAAAACAGAAACCTGTAAAAGATATATAAAACCTATAGGGTAACAATATAGATTTAAGTAGAACAGAAAAGAAGATAATCTCAACGTTGTGGGGAATGGATGGGAGGTTTGAGAGGTGGGCCACTGAGGGAGAGAAAATATGTTCAAACCAGAGTGTCTGAAGCCCTTAAAGAATTTATAAAATCACCTTTAAGACTCCTCTCTTCATGTGGAAAAGACTTTGTGTAACCAATGAAATGTCAATTAAAATTTCCCAAGCTGTTGCCATCACAAAAAGGTAGAGGTAAACAAATCCTGGTCAGAACACAGGGAAAAAGGAACTCTGATTGACAACTAGCAGGGGTGCAAACTGTCCACTGAGGACATTAGTAAAAGGGCTACTCAGAGACTAGAATTGGAACTACCATCTGACCGAGTTATACCACTCCAGGAGTTATGCATAAAAGACTCTCAATCCTAACACAGAGATGTGTTTGTACATCTGTGTTTATTGCTGAACTATTCACGATAGCTAAGAAACAAGATCAGCTTCCATGTTCATCCACAGAGGAATGGATAAAAATGTGATGCATAATGGAAGTCTGTCCATCTAGGGACAAAAATAAAATGATGGATGTTCGCAGGAAAACAGATGGAACTAGAAATTATTCTGCAATGATAAACCAGTCTCCAGAAAGACAAATATCACATCTTCTCTTATTTCCCTCCCATCTCTCTATGTCCCCTCCCTTTCTTCTCCGAGAAATGGAGACCTTCCATGTATATGAACCAGTTTTGGCATATCAAGTTGTAGCAGGACTGGTCACATCTCCTATCGAGGCTAGACAAAGCAGTTCAGTTAGGGGGAAGGGATCCAAAGGCAGGCAATGGAGTCAGAAACAACCCCTACTTCTGCTGTTAGAGGCCCTACCTGAGGACCAAGCTGCACATCTGCTACATATGTGTAGGACTAGGTTTATCCCATGAACACTCTCTGGTTGGTGGTTCAGCCTCTGTGAGCCCCTATGTGCCTAGGTTGGTTGATTCTGTAGGGTGTGTGTATGTGTGTGTGTGTGTGTGTGTGTGTGTGTGTGTGTGTGTGTGGCTTAACCTCTCTGGTGCCTTCAGTCCTTCCTTCCCCTCTTCCCCAAGAGTCCATGAGTCCCACTTAATGTTTGGCTGTGGGTCTCTGCATGCTTCCATCAGTTGCTGGGTGAGGCCTCTCAGATGACAGTTATGTTAGGCTCCTGTCTGCAAGTATAGCAGAATATTATTAATACTGTCAGGGTTGGGTTTCCTT
Source organism: Apodemus agrarius (assembly GCA_964023405.1). Lineage (NCBI taxonomy): Eukaryota > Metazoa > Chordata > Mammalia > Rodentia > Muridae > Apodemus > Apodemus agrarius. The sequence goes on along the minus strand of OZ030026.1, from coordinate 44,767,367 downwards.
TCATAGCATGGGACTCAAGCTAGACCAGTCACTTGGTTGGCCACTTCCACACTTTCTGCTCCTTCTTGATTCCTCCACCTCTTCTGGGCAGGAAAGTCTCTGCCTGTTTCATGCTGGTGAGCCATTGCTCTAAGTTTATATCAACTTACTGTATGATACTTTTAGATTTTATTCACGATGTATGTGGATTTCCATAAAGGTGCTAACACAGTGGTATAATCTACTGGGACTAGTTCCTCCTGCACATTTTTTTGTTGTTGTTGTTTCTTCTTTCTCATGGATTTATATCAGGGCTTCTATTAGCAAGACGGACTCCTAAGCTAGATAATTCTTTTTTCATGTTTGTGTATGTGTGTATGTATGTATGTATGTATGTATGTATTTACAGCCATTGCTCCCCATCCTGGTCCACCCTCTCACAGTTCCTCATCCCATTCATCCTCTCCTCTGTCTCTGAGGGGATGCTCCCCTGCCACCAGGCCTCCCTGGGGCCTCACATCTCTTGAGGATTAGGTGCATCCTCTCCCACTGAGGCCTGGTCGGGCAGTCCTCTGTTAAATGTGTACTGGGGGCCGGGACCAGCTTGTGTATGCTGCCTGGCTGGCGGTTCAGTGCCTGGGAGCTCCCACAGGACTGGGTTAGTTGAGACTGCTGTCTTCCTATAAGGTCACCCTCTTCCTTAGCTTCTTCCATTCTTCTCCTAATTTAACCACAGGGGTCCCAGACTTCAGTGTTGCTAATATTTTTTCCAACCCAGTTCCCCGGTGAAAGAAAGCTCAACTCAGAGGTTAACAAAACAAGCTACAAGCCTAGACTGGGCAGGCCTCCCACTCCACTACTCTGTTTCAATCTATATTAATCCCATACAACTTGCAGAAACTCCAGGCCCCAGCTTCTCTCCCTGCTGCTTCTCCGTTTCTCTTTTTCTGTTTCTCTCCCTCCGTTTCTTCTCCGTTTCTTTGCTCCTCCTCCTCCTGTTTTTTACCCTGTAGCTCCTCCCCTAGACTCTCTGCTCCTCCCACTTTCCTCCTGCCCAATCATTGGCTCAAGCCTTTATTTGAAAAGTTAAGGTGGGGAGACGGTTCACAAGGCAACTCCTCATCTGCAGCCCCTCTGAGGAGTGGAATTAACATCAAAGTACAAGCCCAGGGCTATCCACAACACTTCAGTCTTTTTTTTTTAATTAATTAATTTATTGAAAATGTTCTTTCCATACCATAGAATCTGAGCATGGTGTTCCCTCCCTTTCCTCCCAGAACACCCACCCCCTTCCCACCTATCCAACTTCTCTCTCTTTCTCTTTAAATCTCAAAATGTAGTAATAAAGAGAAAATAGACAAAATTCACTAAGCAATCAATACCCTGTGATTGAGTGAGCATTTAATGATTCCCATTGGTTTCCATCCCATGCTGGGGACAGCATACAAGGACAGGGACTGCCTGTGGCAGGCTGGGATGGAGACATCTCAGAAGCCCGCAGCAGCTCCTTGTAGAAAAGGATGGCATCCGGGACCCTGAGAAGCAGGAGACACATCCCTCCAGGGGACCTGTCATCTGAAATTAGGGACTGCCTGCAGCAAGCCAGGGTGGAGACATCTCAGTAGCCCAAGGTGGCTCTTTGAACCAACAGTTGTTCCCATTTCTCCTAACCTTAGCCCTGGACAACGGCTGTATAGATTTCATTTGTGCGTGACTGCTTTTCAGTTGAACTTGGTGTGCATAATTATTCTATTATATCTGACTTTCTTACAACCTTTCTCCTGCTCTGGTGAATTCTGTGAAACTAGATGTTCCTTGCTATAATGATTCTTAAACAATTAAGAATTAAGGCATGGGGGCTCAGCACAGTAGTAATGGCCCAGGTATACACTGTGTGTCCTCATCTTGGAAACAATGCACAGTTCCAGATTAATGCTTGACTTGCAAAGAAAGTTTGAAGACATTATTATAAAATGAATTAGAGCCAACATTGGTACATCAAGAAAGGAAAAAGCTATTCAAGTTATGAAATACGTTTTGCACTGCATTTAAGAGTGGTTGGTTCCTGGATAAGCAAATATAGAATATGTAAAATCTTATATTATTAAAATTAAGTCAAAACCCTGGGACTCTTAGAGTCATAGTGTGCAATGTGCATAAGCAGAAAGCTAGTGGAACTGCTGAGTTAAGGGTTAACGTGATTCTTCTGGCCATTGCCTGATGACAGCTTTGTCTATGTCATTTACCATTAGCGCTTCACAGGAAAAAGCAGGTAGCTGTACTTGGAGCTCTGAGCTCTGAAGTATAATAAGTTGAAAGTTAAAGTTTAAATAATGATAAGTTTGCAATTATTATTATTATTATTTGCTATAGGCCTGGGAATAGGGAAAGCTTGAAACTTTGGGGAGCAATTGTAATTCTTGCTTCTTTGTGGGACGTGGTTATTCTTTTGAATTTGATTTGGCCTAACCCCCCCAAAAGTTGTCTGTGTATATTTATTATGTACCTTCCAGATATCCCTGCTTCTAGTTGAGAACTCCGATCCTGTGCTGAGGTTGGATCCCGACATATCCACAGTGATGAGTTCACTCTAACACTAACTTGGACCAATGTGTCAATTGTGGACTTACGCATTTGATGGATCTCCTAGAATCATAGCCTGTGGCTATAGAATAGTAGTACATCACTTCTCTTTGATGGACCTCCATGGATGTTCTAGATGCCCTCTACCATTGTACCCATGTCCTTGCTACCTTAAATGTTCTATGCACTGTGTTCTGATGCACCAGTGCTTTATACACAGACTTGTTCTGATTATAACGTTGAGCTAAAGAGGTGTTATGCTATAACCCCTTGTGATATGGTTAACATGTGGCAGAGCATGAGTTAGAACTACAACTCTATGGGTCTAGGCCCCAAGTTCTCATTTGGCTTGATCAGGAATATCACACAAAACTAAAACTTTGTAAAGTACATTTTACACCCAACATGCTGTATAAAAGTCTACTGAAATTTTCATTTATAGGAGTTCTGTTCAGATCTAGTGTGGGCTTGATGAAGAAAAGCTGCTTAGCTCATTGGTTTGTTCTGAGCCCATTCTACTGTAGAGAACTGTGGCTCCTACCTTGAGAAGGAGATGCAGATCCCAGAGGAGAGGCTGATCACATCACACTATGGAAGCCAATTGCAGTGGATTAGAGGTGGGAGATGAGAATTTAATCTCAGTTTCACAGATACATCACGGAGACTTCTATCTGTGAAGTACCATATAGTGGTTCTGTGTCAATAGGTCAGACCAAAGAAACAGCGGAGAGGTTCTATGTGACCTTTGACAAGCTATTTGCCCCATCTACACCTTTTGCTTTCTTCTTCTGTGCAGTACACGGAGAACATGCCCATAAATATTGAGAGGATGGCATTTCTTGTTTCCTGAACATGTTGCCTGGATGCTTCTTACAGATCAAATACCCTCTGCATCTGAAGGTCAGACAGGGGAACAATGTAGAGGAAAAGTCCTGCTCTCAGATTGTCCAGAAGAAATAAGCAGTGTATATTATAAGCCAGAAATTTACTATAAAGAAATACCTTAGACAGTGATAAACGTTAGAGAGGGAAATATGAAACAAGAAATTAGGGGAGAAGGTACTGGCTCATGACAAGGGGTCAGAGAAGGTCTCGATAAGGTTAGAATACAGCAAAACATTGGGCTATAAATGGCAATGTCATGGAAGGCACAGGGGAGGTGTCTGAGGCAGTGCACAGGGAGAGAGCAATACAGATTTAAGAGTCCATGGGAGATGCATTTAGAGTCACTATGATCTTGTGAGTCATTATGAGACCTTCATCTCTCAGGTCCAGGTAAGTGGTGTGTGCAGACCTCGGAAGATGCAGCAATGATTTCATCTGCCAGGTTGGAACAGCATGGCTTGGGCTGCTAAGTTGAGAACAGACTAAGATGTCGTGCCCAACCTCGACCCGCAAGGAAGGACACAACACCAGTGATCTTCTTCAAGCAGTTTATTCAGGATCCTTGTACAATGGCGTCTCTCCCCCCCTCGACCCCAGCACTCTCTTATATCCTAAAGGCTGGCCAATCCCTGAGGGACACGTGGGCAAAGCAGATAGGCTACTTCAAGGCAGAAGGACAGCATCTGATCGCATGAAGCCAAATAAGGAGTTGTTTGTTTCAAAGGGCACTCTCCCCCTGGGGGGAGGAAGGTGGAAACCAGCGCCATCTTTAAGGCACGGCACTTCGCAGCCCTCTACACTAAGAGGGCCAGAAGGTAAGAGGGATGCCATGGGGGCATGATGCAATAATTTCGGCTAAAGACAGCAGATGCTTAGAACATGCGTGTCCAAGACTAGTGCCAGTAACAGAGTGGACCAGGATTACACACTGTGAGATTACAGTTGCACATTGGAGAGACAACTGAGTGTATTTGATGATACACGCATGTGGAGTCAAGAGAAAGTGTGGTTCTCGAGTTTCTCAAACCAAGGGGTGGAATTCTCATTAACTGAAATGGAGAAAATAGTTTTGTGAGTGTGTATATGGCTGAAGGGAGAGTGTGCCATCACTCATGTGACACCTTAGAAACCCACTGGCTATCCAAGCAGGAGAGATCACAGAGGCAAATGGATGTACCAGGAGAAATCTAGGCTGAAGGATGAGTTGAAAGTCACCCAGAGTTCAATGTTATTTAAAACCATGGCCCTCTGGGAAGATCATGATGGGAGGAAGGGTCAAGAGAGGAGCAAAGGGTTTCAAGACTTGATCATCAGGAGACTCGAGGTCTTCAGAAGCCTGAGAAGGAGCAATTGTGAAGCAAAGGGGAAGTGTGTAGGGTCTTGAAAACCCATGATACTTTCAGTCACAGTAGTACCAGTGGAGTCATAAGCTGCTTATATGACAAATGTGATGAAGGCTGGATCTTCAACATGAATCAAGAGCATCCTAACAGCTTGGTGGGAAGGCAGTAACCCAATTTTGGGAGTTGGAGGAGGAAGGAGAGAAGTGATGGAGAACATAGCCAGTCTTTCCAAGGAAGGTTACTGTACCTTGGACCAGGGAAATGAAGTGGTGAATTGTTGGAGTATAAATGAAGACTGATGATGGACAATCTTCTTCTCTTTCCTCCAGTCCCCTTCCATACTCTTTCCTTCCTTATCACATGATATAAAAGATGCATTTTGAAGAGAAGAAGCAGCTATCAATCTAGGATATGAAGAAAAAAATCTGGATCAAGTGGATATAGAGCTCAAGGGACAGTTCACCTTTTTTTTTTTTTTTTGAAAAAATGAGATTTTTTATTTAAATACATTTCCCCATCCCTTTCCTCCCTCCCAACTCTCCCACATATCTCTTTCCTATATCCTTCAAATTAATAGTTTCTTTTTTCCCACTAATTGTTATCGACTGCCTATATGTATTTGCATGTACATATATATTCCGAACTACAAGCTATTTCTTAGTATAATGTTGCCGGTGTGTATGTTTTCAGGGCTGACCATTTGGCACTAGACAACCCCCTGGTGAGCTGTTTGCTGGGGGGAAGTGTGCCTCTTCTACTCTCAGCTTTCTTCAGTTGCCTATAGCTCTTTCTGTAGTCGTTAACACCCATGGGCTTTTCCACATCCAGTTTGGCATGTTCACTGACGGTATCCTTGTTCAGCTCACACTTGGGCAGCCATGTTGTGAGCCAAAGTACTTTTGTTCAGTGGCAGAAGAAATGGCCACATGTGTGGATGAAGATTAAGCCATAAGATTGCCATGGAAATGTGGTGGATGTTATTTTCCAATTAGGAACATTTTTTTTTTTTAGTGAACTAGTGAGAAACATCTATCTACCAAAAGTGAGAATAATAGAGGACATATTAAAGATTTAAAGATAGATGTACATGGATTGGGAAATGTCTGCTATTTTCCAGGTAGCTATAAGGACAGGCTTGAGACTAAAGCTCCTGAGTTTGAAGTGATCATGTACAGGTTTCTCCTGTTAAGTCAGCCTAACATTGCAAACAAAAATAGAATCCTGGTAGATACCAAAGCAAATGTTCTATTCATCATGGTATGGTACTGGTGTAGGAGGTCTGGAGCTGGCTGGTACCTGCTGAGGAAGCCAGAGAGCTCCCTTCAAGCCTTCCTGTCACCTGTGACTCCTTCCCCTCTAATGACTGTGCTTGAGTCACCCTAGAGCCTAGACTAAAAGAGTATTAGATACGTCAGAGGAGTTCCTTTTTAGAACATGAACATTGCAAAGGGAGCGAGCAGAGTACTGCTGCTCGTATGCAAAGAAAATCATATGGCCAACAAGATCTACCAAATCCAGTGCCAATGCAAGGTCGCATGCAAGGGGCACAGATGCCAAATTGTGAAGCAAGGCAGGACTAAAAATTGCAATGATCCACTGTCCCACCACCCCAGATTGTAAGCAGTGTATAGATGACTGTTTTCTCTTGCTTTACTCAGATGCTGAGAAGTACATTAGAAGTTTGTGCTCCTAGCCCCCTCCTACTGTGCCTGGCCTACTGGTGACTAATATATGGTTTAATCAACCATCGCCTTCCTTCCATGTGATTGTTAAACATGAATTGATAGGTTTACTGAGGATGTACTACAGGCTAGGTATTGTTCTGTTTTATAGTGCAAAAAAATTGTTAATCTTTGCCTCATTTTTAAAGTAACAGGCTTGAGAATCTTGGAGAATCACTGAAAAGGATGATTACCTAGTAGATAATCACCATGCTGGGAACACATTCCTAAGCTGTTAAGGCCAGAAGTTGGCTTAAAACTAGCATTCTTGCAAAATACATCTTAAAGAAGATGTCAGATGCTTAAGCTCAGCACTGTAGATCATGGGTCTGAGCCAAGAACCCATTTATTCAAAGAGATAACATGTTACAGAATCCACGGTGACACAGAATAATGACCGCATGCCTTGGGGATAGGCTTCCCAGGTTTTCAACGCTGATTTTAAGTCTTCCCTCAAAGAGCCTCTTGTTTTGAAATATTTTAATCACCAAACCACATGTATTAGGTAATAATTAATTTGTTTCAAATGTTTCCCATTTCTGTTCCATTTCACCACAATCATGTTGAAGACCACAATGATAAAAACAACAGCTAACATGTATTACTCAATAGTCCTCAGGCAGCACGCAGGAATTTTGGTGCTGGTGACCATCTGTCATTTGCTTCTCACAATAAGTCCTTTATTTGGGTATAATTATCATCCCCACTTTCTGAAGAAGAAACTGAGGCACAAAAAATATTGTGGTAGCACATTGTCACATAACAAATTTATGTTCCTAGACAAAAGGGTTTATATATTTATATGTATATATATGTATATATATATACATATATATATATGAATACACATACACATAACTTTAAAAACTAGTTGTGAGGGCTAGAGAGACAGCTTAGCCATTAAAGGCTAGGCTCACAACCAAAAAAAAAAAATGGTTGTGATTGGCCAAAAAAATCTCATTGATGCCTTTAGGCACCCAGAGAAAGAAACAGTCTCAAAGAAGTTCATAGATTATTGCTAAAGACACAAAGCCAGTTAACATCGAGACAAATCTTGATTTACATATAACCTTTTCTGTTTTTCATTTTCTTTCTTTCTTTTTTTTCTTTCTTCTTTTTTCTTCTTTTGGAAATTCACCTCACTGTCTATGATGAAATCTTTCTTTCAAAGTAAATCTGAAAACTTCATTTCCACTTGAACTGGTCTCCCTAATAGGGGACAGAAGGAGCAGAGGACTCTCGTAAACAAGAAGTGTACTCATGGTGATTAAAACTCTGAGTGTTAGAAACAAATATAAATTCCAGATATCTTTATACATTAAAATTATGAAATATATAAGAAAAAGAAAAAGAGAGAAAGGAAGGAAGGGGTCAGGTTGTGGGGAAGGAATGAATGACACATGGAATTCAGCAGAAGGGGAGGAACAGAAGCCAGAGTTAGTAGACTAAACAGCAAATGTGTGTCAGGAATTCAAAATAGTGAGTTCAGGCATCTCTTCAATGACGTATCTTTGAGAAGTTCAAATAAAAGAATTAACTGGGTGGATGTAGAAGCAAGAGAACATTCTGAAAAATGGGTAACCCAAAGGGAAATTCAGTGTGGTTAGGGACCTGTGCTAATGCCACAGACCCATGACAGTATCTGAACAAAATGTCAATCAGAGCCATCAGTTGAAACTGGTCATTCCTAGTAAGACTTTCTCAATTAAAGCAGTCATACAAGCAATGTCCTCATCCCCTTGTGGACTAACATGTGGTACAGCAATAATGTAGACCAGCTTTGTACACTTTTGAAAATGAGATTGCATAGTAGGAAAAATGAAACAGAAACAATACCCCTGAGGTGGGGAGGGCGGAATTCCTATTTCAAGTGGAGAACAGGAGACAGAACAGAAATACAACTTCCATTGTTAATAGGTACATCCTATGGTGGTTTCTGTCTGGTAAATAAAGGGCTTGAGTTTGTTTTTAAAGTCAAGACATTAGCTGATAATATAGTGGACTGGGAAAAGGAAAATGTATGGAAATCCAAAGAAAGAGGGAAAAGTATATATACTCATATTACCATCCTGGGGCGGTTGTGAAATAAACTTGGTAGGAAAAGTAGAAGAAAAAGTATTGAGTGACCATTCAAGCAGGAGTTTGAATTTCAATCAAACCAGTCAACATATCCATTTTCTTTTCAAGAGAGTTAAGGTAACATAGAAGTAGGCAGGAAGAATATGGATAGTTAAGATCAAATGGGGTCATGGTCTCTCCATGCAAGCTGAATAAGGAGGATTTTACTGAGAATGGGCAATGTTGGGGCAGACTGGGGAAGTGAGGTTACACTAGGAATGCAACAGGGTGCGAGTGGCTGAAAACGGTTGAAAACAGGATTACCTAGACAAAGAGTTTAAAAAAATAAAACAAAGACATCGGAATGCTGGATAAGTCAGTCTTGAACAGAGATGTTGAAGTTATCAAGAATGGTGACAGAAATAGAATTACAGAAGACAATAGGAGGGTAAGGGTTGGGGTCATAATAAATGAGCCAGGTTACCAACAACTTTGCCATGTCTAGACTTAGAAGGTCATCTGATCCTTAAAGGAACTGGAATGAGGATGCAGAAATAGCTGAGAACTAGCTGTTTTTCAACCCAGGTGCTGCTCACCCTATCCTTAGGTCTTGAGGTACTCAAAGAAGTGGGTGAGGTAGCTTCCATCTGAGAGGGTCACAAGAAAGCTGTCTGTCTCACAGAGATTCTACTTTCTCTTAAAGCAATTTTATGGGTAAAGATAAAGAAAAAGGCATCACACCCACCACAGCTGAAAATGATGCAATTTCCCAAGATCTTATGAACGCACACCAGTGTCCAAGTATCAGGATATACTGAAAAGGAGTAGAGACAGGTTTATCCCGCTGTCTGTTTGGGAGCAGCTTTGGATCTCCAAGGACAAACCTCCCAGATCTAAAGGAAGTATTCTGTACCAGAAATGCATCATGAAGGCATAATGGTCTTTTCAGAGGCAATTGTCTAAAGCAGAGACATCCTTGCTTCATGGACTGGAATGGCTCCCCACAAGTGAATGAAGACTCAACCATTCTTTCTGACTAGCCTATCAGACAAGCTTGTGCTTGCAATCAATCAAGTCATATTACAGATCTAGTCAAATTTCACTTTCTCTAGACCCCAGGGTGGTCATGAGAATCATTTTGGCATAACCTCTTTTGGGAGCATCTGTAACAGGACCACAGAAGAGAACAATGCATGCACAGCATTTCTAGAATAGTAAATCTCCCCGGATTATTCAGACTTGGCTCCACCACTCTTTAGAAGCAGGTGGGGAAAAATTTAAGTCAGACAATTATTAAAAATGTTTTAGATCACCCTAAACAAGCTTTGGTAGAGGACTGGCTTCTTCCCACACAGTCAGGCCATCTGGTCTGACCAAGTTGTTCCGTGCTTTTAGCTGCCCATACCTTGAATGAGATCTTTGATCCAACAACTATGTAGTTGGCTTTGCTAACCCTGAGAGAAAGCCAGGCACTTGGTGAAGCACTTCATTTAAAGATTTGGTGAGCAATTCAGCCTGCCCCAGGTTATCCCAGACCTAGCAACCCACAACCTTGCAATAACAGAGTCTCCCTAAGGGCCTTGCAACAGCTTCATGGCCAAGAGGAACCTGGAAACACAATCTTCTGGAAAAGTTTGCTTGCTACTCACCCTCTGTGCGCTGAAAGGCAGAGCCAAGGTTGCAAGAACCTGAACCCATTGAAAAGGACTCTCAACTCCTTCCCAAGTGAAAAGTTCCCTGAAGTCTATATGGAGAAGCTGTTAGCTTGTCTTTCTTAGAGAGCTAATGGTTTTCTCCATGTCTTTGAAATGGTCTATCATTTATTGGATGAGATGAAGGATGCAGCCCAATTTCTAGGACAGCAGTCTTTACAGGCAGGGTCACTGCAATGCCTGTAAGTCTGTGTGTGTGTGTGTGTGTGTGTGTGTGTGTGTGTGTGTATGTGTGTGTGTGTGTGTGTGTGTGTGTGTGTGTGTGTGTGTGTGTGTGTGTGTATTATATGGTAAAGAGATGATATTATTACTGCACTGTTCACCAACAGAACCACTCCCCTCTGCTCATACGACCATGCTCAGTCTGCTGGTTATGTTCACTCTGGACTCTTCCAGATGCCTCTACCTGTGATCTCACTTATATCAATAATAATACCTCAACCCCTTTAGAAAAATCATGCTCACTTTTTGCCTTTTTTTAATCATTCACTTTGATGTTAGACAGACCTCAGTTTGGATATTTTCTTCTCCTCTACTAATCAGGTCACCCTGCTTATTCATTTTAATAGCATTTCCCTTTCCCCCAATGCTTAAGAATAGTGATATCTACCATTAAGCTGTAAAACTTATCTGAATACGTCAAATGCTTGATACAAGCAAAGGATAAATAGGTATCAGATTAACCTTATTATAACTTTATAGATCATTAAATAATCCTTTAGTAATCCTTAAAAATCAAACATGCCCATGTTGTACAATTGAACACAAGCAGTTAGGGCTATTGTAGAGGCTATACTATGGTAAGTGATAAAAAAAAAATCTCCAGAGAATTAATAATGAAGAGACAGGTTTGATTATGGTAATCAGTACCCAACTAATGAGTCAATATCAATCTAAAAGAAGATTTCTGGGGCCACATATCTGACAGTTATGTGCATGAAGATACAGGATGTGTGTTATCGGATATATAGATGTCTACAGGCTAGGAATAAAATCAAAAGGTAACAGAATCAATAAATGTCTTCTCAGATTAAGTTGACAAGCTCCGATGAAATAGAAGGAGAATTGCTCGAGCTCCTGCCCATGGCTCTAAACAAACCAATGAAACAGACCAGGGCAATACAGCATCAGATGGACAATAATGGCTTAAGGGTGTGAGGGACCTGTGGGATATTTAGAAATACGGTTTGCAGAGGAAAGCTAAAGGAAACACAGATTAATAAAAAGCCAGATTCCACACATACAATGAAAGAATAGAATTTGAGGTTGTTCTCCAAATCAACTAGGGATCTAGACTAATTTTTGAGAGTACTAAGTTAACTTTACATATTGACATATGATGTAAAGCACTGAAAATGTTTGTCGCCCCCCCCCAAAAAATAATATTCTAACTGAAGAGTGGAAATTGCTTTCAAATACCGCATATCGAGAAAGGACAGATGTCATGTTTCCCAAACAGGTGATGCATTCCACCATTGCCATGCAGATACATTAATAATGATGATATTAAAATACATTGTGCAAATAATATTCAATTATAGGCCACATAATGGCGCATTGGTAAATAAAAGGGAATACGTAGTGTAGTGGTCCCGCACCATTACAATACAGTTCCAAAATCTCTATTACTTTGTGCCATTGTAGACCTTTCATGTTACAGCACAGCACACTCCCACGATAGTACAAATGAACTTACTGCTCAGTCTACTGTGTGAGCAGAACAGCAATGCAATTACATGTAGCACATAGTATTTGATCATTTATACAATACCTTTAGTTTCGCTTCCAGATACTAAATATGCCTAGCTATACAAATACTTACCATCCTTCTCATAGGATGTAATGATACAGAAATGTATTATGGATGGTTGTATCCTGGGCTGTATCATCTAATGTAATAGGCTATATTGTCTAAGTTCAGGTGAGCACAAACTGTGACATTTGCACAATGATCAGTTACTAATGATGAAACCTCAGTGTGTAGTAATACAGTTACTATTTTACTCAGTGTGTAATAAAAATACAGTTCATATTTATTAGAAGAAAACCAAAACATGTTGACCTAGGGTTTGACAGATGCCATTGCTCAGCTATAAATTAAAATAAAGGGAATCAAGTAGACTATATTTGTTTCATCAGTGTGTGGCACGGCACATATCCCAAGCATAATATGTGGGCAACACTGGTGTCTATAGCAGACTGGATATCCAAACAGTCCTTATTACAGCTTCGGTGTGAAATGTCCTCTTCAGGGCCCCCAGCTGGCAATGCTGTTTTGAAAGGTTGTGGAAACTTCAAGACTAGCTCCTGACTGGAAGAAGTGACCCTGAATTTCACAGCTCAGCCACCATGCGTCCCTTGAATTGACAGACTGTCCCTTCAATCCATGAGTTAGAAAACACCTCTCTTCCCCTTAAGCTGCTGCTTGCCAGGGGGTTTGGCTACAGCAAAGAGAAATGTAGCTAACATAGCTTCTGATGGAGGGAATTAAAACAAGGAGAAACCTTTTGGAAAAAAAAAGAGGTTTGAAACAGGCCACTACGTGAATTAGGAACAAGCTCAGAAACTAAGATTGGAGCACCAGCAAGAGTGCATACAAGGGTTGGGGAATCAGATACCAAACGGAGTCGGGTTTATCGAATGAATAGACTCTGTGGGTCCTATATGTCCAAGTTCTGTGTTAACAATCAACAGAGCGAAGCAACTTTAGCTCTAAGAGAGCCAGATGTTTAGTTTGCTTTATTTTGAGAGGGCTGGGCAGAAAACAAGCCGTCAGTGCCAGGGATACCTGGCTCCTGTGCGGCTGGGCTTGGTAATGATTGCCTTCGAGGCATTAATTTCAGCTAAGAGCCACCATCCCTGTCTCCAGCTGAGACACATCAAGCTGAGCTCATCACCCCATTCATTTCCATCTTATTTCATGTGGAAAAGAAGACTGTGTTCCCCAATGATAGAAACGGGATGTAGAGACAGGATAAAACTTGCTCATAAAAGAGGAGGAAAATTATGTCCCCAGGCCGCTGGTTCCTTTACTATCTGTGCTAATAAATTTGAAGGCATGGGAAAGTTAATTCAGATGCCTGAACTTCATGTCTCTTCATGTTTGACCTGGGAACGATGGTGTTAATCACCACAGCTCCTAGCAGGACAACAATTATAACATACACTATAATCACCATGCAACAGGAGCCTGTTTGCTCCTATGCATATTCATGGACACTATTATTTTTTTATCGAGATTGTTATTTATGTTGCTAATGGAATCTCAGTGGTGACACTTCAGATGAATTCTTCCATCAGATAATTCATTCAACAGACATTTCCTAAGTTGACTGTGAAACTGAGTACAGCAGCAGGGCACATGATCTTCCCTATTCAGGGAGCTCAGGATTCAGGGCTTAATAGGGATGCTGCTGTGTCCTTTAGGTACCTAGACACCGATGTCACCATGGGATGTAATCCCAGCTAAATATTCTCTAAGCTTCTGACAAACACCAATCTCCAGGAAGGCAGACACCATGCCTATATTATTTATGACTGTATTCTCTCTTTCTCTCTCTAGCTAGAGTCTGCCATATAAAGAGGATTCCACAAGTCAAGTATTAGTTGAGTGAAAGAAGAAATCCACACAGCAGTGAAGCTTGCCCCCCCCCCAAACAGAGTTTGAATGGCACCATATCACAACTAGAGCACTACAGTATAGCATGCTGGGCACTGTGGGTAATCATTCACTGGATAATGGAATACCAATTCACCACGTAAACTGCTTGAAGGTGGAAACTTAGTGTTTCTATTCAGTCGCAGAATGACAGACAGGGGAGTAAAATAAAGCACAATATGAGCAATAAATAATATTGATGGTTGTATGAATACTGATAAATCCCCCATCTATACGTGTTACCATGAGGCAGACTGTGCAGGCACTTCTCGTGATCATGGAGAGACTGTGACTGGGCCCCATCTGTAAGGCATCATGCTTACCACTTCCTCTGTCCTCCTCTGTGGAGGTCTTCCTTAGAACTTAGCTAATTATAACTCTCTCTCTCTCTCTCTCTCTCTCTCTCTCTCTCTCTCTCTCTCTCTCTCTCTCTCTCTCTCTCTCCTTCACATCCTTGTCTAGCTCTAGAAACTGCTAGTCCCAGCAGGGTGTGGCCTCTTCCTTCTTTCATTCCTGTGTTCTTTAGAACTGACTTGTGCACAGGCAGGAGGTGTATGCATTTTTTTTAATGAGTAGACAGAAGGGCTGTTTTTTTTATTAAGAGTCAGAAAAGAAGCGTCCCAATGTCCATGAGCAAATTTGAAGAGACTGGGCTCGTGGAGTAAGGATTAGATAGGGTTGGACTGTGGTAGAGAAAGAAGGGGGAGACTAGAGCACAAGGTACACATGGACCCATGAGAAGGCTGACCACCCTGCCGGGGCCTGCACAGGGCTTCCTGGTGCTTTGCAGGATCCTCCAGGCCTCGGCACTGCTGACGAGAAGTTTGGCTTCCGTCATCTTTCAGTCCTTTCATTCTCAGTTCTATCTCTGTGATACAACATGATCTCTATTGAGCAAAGCGGAAACATGAAGAGTTTATGTGTCAAGACATCTATCATAGAGGGTCCTCAGGTAAGTGCTTTTATTCTGTTTCTGTCAATAGCAATTGCCCAGGGAGTTACATGGCCTCTTGGGAGGTCAGGAGAGTTCAGTAGTCAACAGTGTCCAGGTAATAAGTTCTACACAGCTCTCTCTATCCTTATGGAAACTTTAGTAACTCCATTAGTGTGATGGGGCCAAGAGGTGGCTAGTGTCACATTGTAGAGTGTCCTTCTAGCTCATTCTCCTAGTGGATGGAGTACTGCAGGGTACACTTCACAGGCGGCTCTGTTCTATCAGAAGCATCATCTTAAGTCTTCATGTTTAAGAACCTTTCTAGTTCAGAGGGCCCGTCGTACCTCAAGACTCTTCCGAAGATGTTTCTCTCTTGTCTTAATCATTTCTCCTTCCAGCTGCCTCGAGGCCCAAGCCTTCTCGTTTTGCACACTAGAGGGTAGTGTTGAGCCTTTTTTAGAAATTCCTGCACTTGGGGACAGAGGGGGGGAAATTCTGATGGAATTAGTTTCTTTTCTGTAAATCAAAGAGGGCTAAGGTCCCAACAGCTGCTTCTCTTATGTAAAAAACCACCCCGATGGACAGCATTCTGCACATAATCCCCGAATCCAGAAGTTCTTGAAAGCCAGAGTTCATCTTCTCTTCTGAAATGTCTCTGTCTATAAAGGACTGAGTCCTCAAGTGGCATTTCCACAGGTTTGTGACTGGCTGAGAGAGAAAAAGAGAGAGAGAGAGAGAGAGAGAGAGAGAGAGAGAGAGAGATTTCCTTGCTTTCCTCTACATGAAGTATAACAGTGAGTGGAATAGAGTGGAAACTGATAAACTCCATCGTGTATAAGTTTCTGCACGAACACGCGTGTTTCTTTAGCTATGCCCAACTCTAGCCGCTCTGCCTCCACCTCAGGTTCAAGGATCTGTGCAAACTCCCTTTGGATAACCTTACATTCAGGCTTACCTAAAATAGTCCTGGCTAGTGTCTAGCCCTTCGCCATTCATTAACAGTCTTTTCATACACCCCCATTTGAGTCGCAGCTTGATCTATCAGTTACGTGACAACCAAGCTCTGGAGTCAAATATGTTGAGTCTGGACTCCAGCTTTACCGTTCGCTAAGCTGTGTGACCTTGGGTAAGTCAGTCACTCTCTCTGGGTTTTAGTTTTGTTCTAACGGCGACATGTTTGTAAGACTGAAATTAATCCAGCACGGTACTTAAAGAATGGCTGGCGCATAGTTAACCCCTCAAAACAGAACAGCAGTTGAAATGGACTCCTAGTTGTGCATTCAACCCCAGGAAGATTCAAAGAGATTGGTATGGGCAACACTGGCCGAGAAACCCTGAAAGCTGAAGGCCAGTTCTGTGGAGAAAGAAATTGAAAGTAGCCATCCCTACTGTGTCTACAGCAGTAAACTTGGACCACCACTCTTACCATTATCACCTGCAGTTTGTAAGAAATGCCCAGTCCTGGGTGTTGGAAATCAGAATTTTGAGTAGAGTACCCAATAAGTTCTGTGTTACTCGGGTCTTCTGGGCAACTTAATACACACCACAAACATTGATTGACAATCACCGGATGAATGTGTGCCAGCAAACAGGTCACACTGACTGCAGACGGATATTGTCGAATCTTTTGTCCTCTAGGAAGAGAAAGACCCATGGAGAAGCCCGAACCAGCAACAGAGGAACCGAACTAACCATGAGAGTTCAGGGCCACCATATTCTAGAACCCCCGAGGTGAGCGCGACCTTGGTGAATGCTTACCCGGAAGTGGTACGTATTGGCTCAAGAAGCCGGATGTGCCTCACATCTGGATTTTGCTTGCCGTTAAAAAAGACAGTAAACAAAAGGACTGTATGTGTATATTCTGATTGCCTCGTTTACCTTAAACATTCAGAAAGACTTGTCATCTCTGGGTGGCTCTGCCACCGAGCCACAGGTGACCGACTGAGCACAAGAAAAGGTGCTTGCTAACTGAGAGTGTACACAGCTTTGCTTTGTCCCCATGACACCATCCTCACTTCTACGTTCATGTCTTTTATCCTTTCCCCTCCCAAGTGGTGAGCGACTGCTTTCTCCTGCCATAAGAAGCCAGAAGGCCGGGGAGTTTTAACGATCGGCTCTAGGCATATGGCCCCAGGTCTCAGCATTCTTCTCTACGTGGAGAGAGGGCAGCTCCTAGATCGTATGAGCCAGGTCTCAGAGGACAGAGCCTTTTGTGGAGTCTGTAGGCTGGCTTTCCTGGAATTTATAAGCTTTCCTAGGATCGGAAGGCATCGAAGCCATGGCTTCAAAAGCCAGCTTTGTCAAGTTGTTCCCCGTTGCTCATTCACAGTCTGACCTGTGGCTTGGGTATTGGCTTTGTGAATCCAATGTGTGCAAACCCAGTTATTTCTTCTTCCTCCCCTTTCTCCCTTCCTCCCGCTGCTCAAGCAGGTTTCCTCTTTAAAGCCAGCGGCTATCCCTCTTGGGTGGGATAGAGAGGGTGACCATTCATGAAGCATGTAGCTTCAGGGCCTAGAGGTGGCTCCATTGACTCATCGCTTCAGAGTCTATACTGTGTTCCAGGGACAAGGCAGGTGACCGAAAAGTGACCCTAAGCAAGAGACATGTGGTTTGTGTATTAACTGGAATTGCATAAGACAGTTATCCAAAGACCAAACACAGCCTATAAAGTGTTTAGGGTGATGAAAAGAAGGAGAGATACAAGGTAGAAGAAACCTCTGCTGTAGTACACGTGGAAGGGCGTGGGAGACAGGTCAGGCGTGTCCGCATCATCCGGAATTGGGGGTGGGGGGAAGCGGAGGATAATCTAAAGAGTTCTGGACTTAGAAAAAAAATTAGAGATGAGATTTCATGGTGACAATAAGCAGTAAGTTATTACAGATAACACAAAAGACCAAAACTCCCAGTCCCATGTTCTTGGTGGCAGGGTAAGACATCAATATAATTAGGCTTTATAATTAGGTTTCAAAAGACACCAACATCACTGCTTTTGTATAAACACCATCCATCCAAAGGGAAGGGGAACCCCTGACCTGGGGTCCCTCTAATCTCATCCCTAATTGACATTCCATCCCTTCTCCCAGTTTTGTGCTTCTTTTTCTTCTCTTTATCTCATTGTCTGTGTGTTCTTTCCTTGCTCTTTCCCAAACCCATTTCAATATGTTCGCTCACAAACTGTACAAATAGCCACAGATCAAAAGACATCCAGGAGAAAAACCTCTGGTGCTGCGCAAAGCGAATTCAGGGGATAAAACCAAATGCCTGGAAAAAGGTTTCTAAAGTAATAAGTCCTTGTCAGATTCCAATCAGCCCGGGCCTCCCCATGGAGAGCTACAGGCACACCTACCCCATTCCAAAAGGCATGTGCAAAATCCCCCAGAGCTCCTCTGTTCCTGCTGTACTTTTTCTTTTGACCGTTGCTGTCAAATCGGTTTTCTCATGTCATTTTAGCACCAGGCCTGGTGCATTTCTCCGTATAGTAAAAGCTAATGAGCCGTATGGCTTTTGGCAGGATCCAGCAATATACATGCTCCATTTGGAGCAGAGCAAGCCCTTGGAGTCTGTAGCTCTGCGCGCAACCTCAGGTTGTCTCCTGTGTTTCATGGGTCTGTAAATACCATCGCTGCGGTCACTGTGAGGAATTATTAATATTCCAGAAGCCTGCTTTGACCTTACCCCTCACAGAGCAGGCTTTGCTAACACACAGCTTCACATTGGATCCAAGCCAGTTGGAATTTATGAGTGGACGTGGCAGATGGCCCATGTCGCAGCAAAGTCCCTCCTTCAGCTGGCTCTTCCGCTCAGACCCCAAGGACATCACAGTATTTGATGAACTCAGAATGCATTTATTAGGCGCCTAACATGTGCTAAGCCTAGGTTTAGATGCCAGAGATATAGAGATGACAAAGTCCCACTCCCTGGCCAAGAGAAAGTGATATTTGCTAAGGGGAGAAGGAAATATAAACCAGGTTTTGTGTGCTAGCAAGTTTTGGGTATAGTCCTTGGTAGACCTTGGAGAAGAGTATCGATTCTTTCATTATGTCCCCATGAACTCTTGGTACTTACAGTGTGGCCCTCAGGCCAGCAGCTGCACCTGGAGCAGTTTCGCTATAAATCATCCCTGCAGCCCAAGCCCAATCTAAAATGTAGGCAAGCTTAAAAATATCATCAGATATTCCCACCTATCATTTTAAGTACCAGGAGAATCTTCTTAAAGTATCTGCTCTTAGGATCCATCCTTATCAACTCTTGCATGATAGGTCTGGCATAGGTCTAGAGATTGCTTTAGAAGCCCCCTGGGCATATCTGGTGACGCTGTTTTGTGGGCTGCCACTTGTGAACCAGTTTCTTCCTTGGTTTCCCCAACTTGATTGAATCCAGAATCACGGAGATGTTTCCCAAACTGTCCACACCCAACTTAACATTCTTGAGCCATGAAACCAGAATCCCAGGGGTGGAATCCTTATCTGTAATTTTAAAGCTTTCTCAGGTGCATAACATGGGAAGACCTCTTTTCTAAACCAGCACTACCGGAATAGCAACCGTAAGACTTTGTTAGGGGGCTGGAGAGATGGCTCAGCGGTTAAGAGCACTGACTGCTCTTCCAGAGGTCCTGAGTTCAATTCCCAGCAACCACATGGTGGCTCACAACCATCTGTAATAGGATCTGATGCCCTCTTCTGGTGTGTCTGAAGACAGCTACAATGTACTCATAAATAAATAAATCTCTCTCTCTTTTTTTTAAAGACTTTGTTAGGGATTGACTATAAGATATCCACCAAGTCATTTCCCTAAATGCTTGGTCTTCAGCTAAGGAGATGTTCTGGGGTGAGCATAGATACCTTAGGAAGTGGGGCACAGCTAGAGAAGTGGGTCACTGGGAGTGAGGATATTATCTTTGGGTATGTAGTGTCTGTGTCCTGATCACTTACACAGTGAATAGCTTTCCTCTACCACTCCATAATCTCTGTGCCATGATTTGTTCCCAAAGCCATGGGACCAAAAACCATGTTCTGAACTCTCTGAAACAACATGCCAAAAAAAAAAAAATAAGGTCTTGTCTAGGTTGATTCTGACAGGCATTCTAGTCACAGAAGCACAAAAAAGTAATGAAAACAGAATCACCGGTCACACTTAGAAGCCAGACCCGTGGACTCTGATTCCGCGTATCCAAGACCACAATTTGAAGAACAGCATTCAAAACACTTTTTACAAGCTCAGCAGAACCCTGGTAATTCCAGTAGAACACCAGTGATTTGGAAACGAGACAGCTCCAGGGCTGGACCCTTCCATTCCTGGCCCTACCAAGATATTTATCTTTGTCAAGTGGTAGAGCAAAGCTGCCTTGGGACCCTGTGCATTTTTAGAGTAGACAGATTGAAAATGTATGGTCTCATAGGTAAATATTCTTAGTTTTTCTGGTCTTAGCTTGGACTTGTGTCCTTGGACTGGGATAATTCTCTGCTTGTTTTTCAAGGTAGACGGTCCTACCCGCACGAACTTTCTGAGAATTCTGCTTCTTCCAAGACAGCAGTATTTTCTCACCATCTGGGGCTCAGGCCATAATGGATTTCTTTCATTTTCTCCAGTGAGTCATCTTTCTTTTGCCTCTGTCATTTGCACAAGCTGTTCTTTTTGCTTAGAATGTTCTTTTTTTTTTTTTTTTTAACCTCTCCTCCCTTTGCAAGTTTTTCTCCAAGACAGACCTCCCTACACCCCAAATGAGATCCAATTCCCTGTGGTATGTTCGTAATTAATATACCTCAGGCCCTTCCTTCCTTCCTTTCATCAAACTGGTCGCAGTTTGAAATTATGGACTATGTTAATATTTGGATAATTACGCCACCCAATTCTGAGTTAGATAGACCACATCTTTTACTCCGAAGCAGATTCCAGTCATTCATTTCATACCCAGAAATGAGTTGGGACTCAGAGAACTTGTGAGTAAATATGAAGCCACTCCTATTAGGCCTGGGAGCTGGGACATCTTGCATCTTCTCTCCATCTCAACCGAGACGGTGATGATTACCCTCTGGGCCCAACAGGTTCCATCCGCATCCCTTCTACCAACACTGATCAGCTCTGACTGAGTCATTCCTGCAGGTGCCGCTTCATTCCTGACTGAATCATTACGACCTACTCATAGGCTGTCAGCAACGTCGGCTCATCTGAGCCCCTGTTTCATAGCCAGGAAAGGCCATGAAGCAACCACTCTGTTGGCCATGAACAACCACTCTGTCCTGACCCATTGTCTGAGCCCTTAGGGATCCTTCTTTCTGATACTATCTTAGAACTGACCTGAGAATCGCCAAACTGTTCAGTCTCCAAACTCTAATAAACTGTACATGTTATTTTCAATACGTTTTAATATCCCGTGACTGTCATGTATAAAATATAAGTAAAAAATACAAATTTCAAGACTTTGATGGAGCATGAAATGAAATCATTTGCATCCATAGTATATAACTGGTCTATATTTAGGTGCATGAAATAAATCAATGCTACTGTTTTTGATTGACTGAGTTAGAAGTAAGTATATTTGACAATAATTTTAAAGGCATTAACTCTTGGTCCTAAAGCCTGATAGTACATCTAGGTTTGGAGAACAATGCTGATTTTCATCTCTAAAATTTAGTCAAAAGGACTAAAGAGTTAAGATCATTTGTACTAATCCCATGCCCTGATATGTCCTCTGTCTTCATGTTGAGAAACAGTGCTTGTGGTTCTATACTGACAGCACACACTTGAGGACTACTATAGGAATGCTAGGCATCCCCCCACCGGTTTGTTTTTTCCTTTAAACAGACTCTGTAAAGCAAGCTAGAATGCAGGCCTTTAATGTGGAAGTTACTGCTATCCAGGCATAGAAATACCAGGACATTCAGCCCATTTATTTTGTGGCAAAGAATCTGAACTATGTCAAGTCTGTGCTCCCAGAATTCTGGAGTAGGGGCAAGGGGAAAGAAAAGAGAATGTCAGTGTATATTTGATCTCATCAGAGAAGACACAGAGAGACTGGCAAGAGAGGTAGTTCACACATCTACGCTACAAATCACTGAGCAACCTATGGGCCAAAGACTTGCAAACAATGTGACCAGAGCCAAGTCAACCTATTTCCATGAACCTCAGATGCTCACCTTTAGAACTGACATAATTATAAATATTGAACTTGCTTTATAATGAGGGTGGCATGGATACAGCCCTGGACACGTGTGGTCATTGTAGAACGAGTGCTCATGCTGCTGATCTTGTTCATGTTGAATAAGGGGCATGCAATATTCTCATCAGGGAACATTGAATCCAATGGGACACAGAGAAAAGTCCACAGGAGATAAGAGCAGCCATGAACCAGGGGGTTGGTACTGTAGGAGGAGTTGTTTCCGTGCGGGGAAGGGAATCTATAGTTTAATCTAAGACTGTGAATGTAAGTAGTTGATACTAAAGTGAAGAAGGTTCTAGAAGAGGAGCTATCTCATAGGAAAGGCGTAAGGTCAACAGAACCCCATTAACTCCATTTCTCACAATGAATCACCTCTGGATCCTCAAACTCCCCACTGGCTGTGTGGCACTGCGAATTAAATGTCATAAAAAGCAGAGGCATCAAGATTCTTAAAAGCAACCAGACTGTGAACCACTGAGCCTCTCCGTAGATCAAAGGATGTTGTTTCCCCTAGCATATCAAAATTTCATCAGTGTGCCTAGTATTCTTGCCGGACCAATGGGACTCAAGTTGTTATATCCTTGAAAGCATCCGTGAGGATCATATTGCAATAAGAGTGAACATTTTTCAGATATGAAATTATATATGTAGCAGATCATCATCATGTTAAAGTGCAGAATCTGGCTTGGTCATGTTGAAAGTAGAACATGAAATGGCAGAACACACAGGCACACACACACACACACACACACACACACACACATACATTAATGGAATGAATCTAGGACCTTGCCTAGAACAAGCAAGTCTTCTATTGCCAAGAAAGCCCCTAGATGCATATTTATAACAAGCTCCCAGGTGTTCCTGATGCTGCAGGGCCTCAAGCTGGAATATGACTATCAAGGATTATCATTTAATATTTTTCTAGTATTTCATAAATCTAAATGTATTTGGATCTTAAGATTATAACTATCACATTTTCCTCTCTCCCTTCCTCCCTCCAAATCCTCCTACATACCCCTCCTTGCTCTCTTTAAAATTCATGCTCTTTGTTTCCCATTAAGTTTTGTAAAATGCATATATGTGTATGCATAGTCATATATGTTCCTATATAAGCTGCTTGGGCTGTATACTGTTACTTGTGTGTTTGCTTTTCAGGGCTAACCACTGGAGAATGGAAAGCTAGTTGGTATGATCTTCCTTTGGGAAGATTGTTTCTTCCAATCCCAGCATTCCTTAGCTGCCTGTGGTTCTTTGTGTAGGGTTGAGGCCTCATGGTCTTTTCCTAGTCCATGTTGGAAAGGCTATTGTCCTTGTTCAGCTTATGCTTGGACAGTCAGGTTGGGGACACTCTATGATCATAGCTTCTGACATAACTAGGAAACACAATGTCACAGCAAACTCCCTGATCCTCTGGCTCTTCCACAGTGTTCCCCGAGCCTTAGGCATGGAAGGAGTTGTGTAGATGTATCAGTTGGGACAGGGCTCCATGACTTTGCATTGTGATTGGTTGTGGTTATCTGCAATAATTTTTAATTGTATGAGAAGAAACTGATATCGAAAATTCCAGTGAATATTTGAAATATAAAGACAGTAATCAAAGTATAATATGGTAACTCCATTTAAATTCCATTCCTACACACACACACACACACACACACACACACACACACACACACACAGATATTAGCATGCTTTTATGCTGTTTCAGTATGGCTTTTCCAAAGGTCTTTAGTGTTTGCTATTTGTGTCCCCCCCATCTCCCTGTTTGAAACTGCTCCCTAGTCCTGATCCTTTCCACGTAACCCTCTTATTTTAGTGCTCACTTTATCATTTTATAGCAGTATACTCTATATTTCCTCTTTCCTATTTCTTTTTCTTCCTATTTCCTTCCTCCACCTTGGTCCCTTACTAGCTATATAACCTCTGTGATTATTTGGATCTTTAAATGATAACTTCTACATATCAAAGAAAACATGCAATATTTGTCTTTCAGGGTCTGAGTTACCTAAATCATGATGATTGTTCCCAGCTCCCTCTATTTATTTGAGAAATGGCATAATTTCATTTGTCTTAACAGCTGAGTAATATTCCATTGAGCAAATGGATCACACTTTTCATTATCCACTCACCAGTCGATAGACAATCAGGCTGTTTCCATTTCTTGGCTATTATGAATAGAGGAGCAGTGGATATAGATAAGAAAGGATCTCTGTAGTAAGATGCAGGATCCTTTGAGCATGTGCCCAGTGTTGTATGGCTGGTTATTGTGGTAGACAGATTTTTTAGCTTTTTGAAAAACCTCTTCACTGATTTCCATAATGGCTGTACCAATTTGTAGTCTTACTATCAATAAACTAATGTCCCCTTTCCCCAGTGTCCTTGCCACCATATGCTATCATTTGTCTTTTGACCTATTGTCTTATAGCCATTCTGACTAGTAGAAGAGAAATCTTCAAAGTAGTTTTAATGTGCATTTCCCTGTGGCTAATGGTATTGATCATTTTTATGTGTTTCTCAGCCCTCTGTGTTTCACAGTTTGTTTTATGCGCCATTTGAAAACTGGAGTGCTTGTTTTCTTGATGTTCAGTATCTATATGAAACTAACCCTTTATTAGATATGTAACTGGTATCTTACTCAGTGTTCTATGGCTGTGAAGATATACTATAATCACAGCAACTCTTGGAAAGAATGTCACAGTTTCAGAGGTTTAGTCCATTATCATCATGACAGGAGACATGGTGGCATGTGGGCAGACATAGTGATGGAGAAGGAGCTGAGAGTTCTATATCTGTATTCACAGCCAGCAAGAGAATAGCACTAGTGAAGCCTGACATGAGCATTTGAAACCCCAAAGTCCACCACCATTGGCACACTTCCTCCAATAAGACCATACATACTCCAACTAGGACACTTGTCCTACTTACAGGGTATATGCTTTTCCCAGGGAGTGGCACTATTAGGAGGTGCGGCCTTGTTGGAGTAGGTGTGTCACTGTGGGTGTGGGCTTAAGATCTTCACCCTAGTTGCCTGGAAGTCAGTCTTCTACTAGCAGCCTTCAGATGAAGATGTAGAACTCTCAGCTCCTCCTGTACCATGCCTGCCTGGATGATGCCATGTTTCTGCCTTGATGGCAATGGACTGAACCTCTGAGCCTGTAAGCCAGCCTCAATTAAATGTTGTCTTTTATAAAACTTGCATTGGTCATGGTGTCTGTTCACAGCAGTAAAACCCTAACTAAGACACCCTGTCAAGTAAAGCCACTCCCAAATGACCCAGCATTCAAATATATAGGTCTATGTAAGCTATTCCTATTCAAACCACCACAGATGGTAAAGACTTTTCCTATTCTGTAGGCTGCTGCTTTTTTTGAAGGGTGGTATCCTTTGCTTCAACTAGATATTATATATCATCAAATTAAACCTCAACTAACAGAAATGGGCTATACCTTGAGTTGTTGGCTAAAGGGGGCTCATAGACACCCCTCACCTCAAACACCACATACTATTTGCAAACCTATTTATTGGTCACTTAATGTAACCTAACAGTAAGGGCATACTGATGAAGGCACAGTTTACTTTTGTCATTGAACAAGGAGAAATTGAGCATTGTTGATAGGAAGAAGCATTCCTGGAGCTAGAAGGTACTTTTCACTCTACTGGAGGAGAAAAATCATCATCATCATTCAGCTACACACCCTGCAATCTACAACTGTGGCCTGTCTGCAAAACATGCTGGTGCAACAGTGGTACAAATGTTTTTGGAGTAACCAATCACTATTTAAACATTGAATTTAAGGTTCACACCATGAGATGAAACCTATGTCTGACATTGTTAAAGTGGCCAAGAACCTGAGACTATATAGGCTCTCCATCCTAGGTGAAGACCTACTACAATTATTTGGCCAAACAAATACAGCAATAAAATGTCTCCTAATGCTAACGCTATAGCCATAGATCAGTATAGCTATAGCCTTCATCAGAGAAACTTCTTGTGCTAGATGGTAATTAACAGAGAGACCCACAACTGGTCCACAGTCAGAGAGTAAGAGTCTATGAATCACTCAGCATTAAATAGAATTCCTTTATCAAACCCCTCCCCCCAAGGCTCAGGGATCTATATCAGAGACGAGGCAGAAAGACCTTAAGAGCCAGAAGTGATGGATAACTCTAAGGAAGCAGAGTCATCCAGACACAACAGGACCAATGCACATATGAACTCATAGAGACTGTATTAGCATACACAAGACCTGCACAAAATCAGACAGAAAATATCCCAGAGCTGAGAGAGGGGAGTGGATACAGAATCCCACCCCCTAACCAAGATGTTCTTCGCAATTGATGAATGCCGAGAAAGGGAGTCAGCACCAGAGCCACGCTGGGCATCCTCACCTCAGTCCAGGGCAAGCCCCATACTAGGAGCAATTGGCCAACACAAATCAAACTTCATGGTTTTGTGTGCTTCTTGTTTTGTTTTTGTTTTAGTGGGTGTTTTGTTTCTTTTTGGAGAGAGAGGAAGAGGGAGAGCATGAAGTTAGGTGGAACGTGAGGTAGGCAGAATCTGGTAGTAGTTGGTGGAGGGAAAAAGAATATGATCAAGATATATTGTATAAAAGTTTTAAATAAAAATAATTAATTTTAGAAAGCATAGTGTGGCTGTCCTTCTTTACATGGTATGATTTATTTTTAATGGGGACCAGTTTTTATGGGGTTCATTGTCAGATGAACATCTGCAATAACCTAGGTTGGATCATTGGTTCTCTACAGAACCAGTAATTATCATCAGAGAATAACTTTCTATAGCATGTCCTGAAAAAAATACTGAGGAAGAAAAGGTGTAGCAAGATGTAGCCACATTGGGCATAGTATAACGTAACTACTGCAAAATTTTGTGCTTATGTTCTGAATCCTTTAGTTTAAAACCCATTCCTCTAAGTTTCTGCTGTGCCTCCTGGGACAGGGTAATAAACCACTTGTACTTTGCTTTTTTTTTTTTCTTTATGAAATAAGGAGAACAGCCTGTTGCCTTGAGTTCCTGTGAAAATGAACTGGAATCGAAGTGTGCAGGAGCTAAGGAGGACATGTTTCTGGCTCATAATATGAGAAGTCAGTTTAGCGGGGTTTCCTAGCAGTCTTAGTTAAGGTTTCTATTACTGTGAAGGGACACTATGACCATGGTAACTCTTATAACTGGGGCTGGCTTAGACCTTTGGAGGTTTAGTTCATCGTCATTGTGGTGGGAAGCATGGTAGCACACAGGCGTAGCACATGGTGCTGGAGAGGTAGCTGAGAGTTCTACATCTGAATCCATAAGCATCAGGAAGGGAACAACACTGGGCCTGACGTAAGCATTTGATACCCCCAAGCCCACTCCAAGTGACAAATTTCCTCCCACAAGTCCACATCACCCAATAGTGTCACTTCCTTTGATCCCATGGGGCCTTTTTTTTTTATTCAAGTCACTACATTAGCTAAGCCTGAAATATATTTGCATTTTTTAAAAAACATAAGATTTTAAAAGTTATCTTAATGATAAGTACATGGTATATCCGTACAGGATGCATAGTCCTAGGAGTCCAGAAGAAAGCGTAGGATTCCACTGGAACTGGAGTTCTAAGCTGTGGTTATAAGCTGACAAACATGGGTGCTGGGAACCAACCTTTGGTCCTCTCAAAGACTAACAAATGCTCTTAGTTGCTGAGCCATCTCTCCAGCCCCTGTCCTTGCAGCTTAGTTACATAGTGATCCTGTGAGTTCTGTTTCTGATAGTTTGTCACAAAGTCACCCTACCAAGATTCCCCAGTCACACTGTTGCAAGAGGTCAGGGTTCCTGACATCCTTGCACATAGCTCTTTATCTTGCTTCAATGTATAGCCACAGTCTTCCAATTTCTCAAGAAATCCAAATGTAGGGACACTGAAACCCTTGCCAACCAAACAATAACCAACGCTAATTACTTGGGATTAAGCTGTCAGAGACAAGCTTACAGATGACTTCACATTCTTATTTTTTTTATTCTCTATACTCTTTGTTTACATTCCAAAGGCTTTCCCCTTTTCCAGTTTCCCCCTCACCATATGTCCCATAAGTCCTCTTCCCCCTGCCCATTCCCCAATCGCCCCCCCCCTTTGCCTTTGGTTTCCAATTTTGGAACCACAGCAATACTCTAATACCAATATTTGCATTTGACCCATAATCTCCCCTTTGTTTGGATATTTGTAAAACTAAGTGATGGTTAATTTTAGAAATACTGTATCATAGAACCACCTTTTCCATGGGCTGAAAGTCATGATTATAATTTAAAATGCAGTCAGAGCACAACCAGACTTACCCATTGTTATTTAAGTCAAGGGTCGGCATACATTTCTTTAAAGGGACAGATAATAAATATTTTCAGTTTTCCATTAGCTCTATC